>JYDV01000168.1:0-78303 GCA_001447645.1 Trichinella pseudospiralis
GTCAGTAAAGCAAACGAACTCGCATGCAAATTTTTATTTTATTCATTTCTGCTGATAAATATCACTAGTGCACATTTTTCATTTCAACTAATGTATTCTGTATTAGAGAAAATTCAATTGTAACCCTGCCAAATATAAAAGCATTTTTCATTGCAGAATTACTCAATTCTTTTTTATTACTACGCATATTTTAAATACCAGATATATTACAAATACAAGAAATGAAATGCATACTCATTTTGTATTTAATGCTGGCTTGATGTAAGAGTATATATAGCGGTAATGATTTGAAGAAGCTATTCTTACAGAGTGATAATTTGAACCAACTATAGTTATTTGTCAATTCAAAAATGACCTTGACATTCGAAATTCAGTCAAAATATAAACTATCTGATAGAAAATGCCACAACAAAATATTGTTTTAGTCAAAACAAGATCACCATTATTTGCATAGAGTAGCGGTAGAGATGAATTTTACTGTGTTTGTAAACCTTCTCGACGATGAACTTTAACTTAATAGGAACAGCAATAATTCATGTACAGGAAACTTCTATTATAGCGACTGCACATCGCTAAATGAGAATTTTCCCAAATGATTTGAAAAAAAATGAGATGCACTGCCAAATTCAACAGATTTTGGTCGCCAGAATATTTACTTGTGTCAGGAAACTGTGAATTTATAAGCATATTTCTCTTAATTATTTATTAGCATTTTTATTATAAATTTTTATTGATAATTAATTATAATTATTAATTATTTAATTTATTAGCAATTAACTGAAAAATGTAAAACGTATAGGAATAGGTATGTTCTGTTTGATGTTGGGCGTAATTCTGGTTGTTGTTGTATATTTCGCTAAAATGTGAACAAAAATGGAAAATGAAATGTGCAAAATCACATATGTGTTATTTGAATGATTGTACAGTTTCCACAAATGAAGTTCACTGATCAGTTATGGCACACGCTTCGCGTACAACTATTTAAAATTATGCATAAAATAAATAATATTGGCATCCAAATTTGCAATATGCTGCGTTTTCAGGATTATTGAACATGGCGGTCATTTCCAATTAGCATATGAATAGCATAACTGGAGCCAGGAGAATGAAGTAATATTCATAAAATAATAATTAGCAACGAGTACTGTGTTCGCATCATTAATATTATTTATATCAAAGAATTGATTTTGTAATTATAGTAGTAATCAGTTTTTGATGAACAGAATGAAAATTTTGGAATGACGATTTTGGATCAGAACATAATTTCTGCAGCCTAAAATGCAACGTCACGTCAATTTCAATATATAAGATAGAGGTTTACAATATTGGATAGTGATCATATTACTCCCCACATCTAGCTACCATTATTTAGGCCAAATAAAGCAAATTAACTGAATTTATGAATTTATGTTTTCAAGCTGATTTCAAGTACAAGTGTATCATCATTGTTAGACGTCGTCTCGTTAACATGCAAATTTCTAAACGTGGCCTGAGGTTCGATTACTTTGCAGCTATGACTTGTCACAAGCTATAGCTTTTAATATTTGAATTAAACTTTCAGTATTTTTTGAGCACTTCAATGGCAATCGCCCTCAGATCGATGTCATCCGTACCTGTGATCTGAGGATGGACCATTAGTTTGGTAGCCGTCAGAGACGAATATTCAGCATGACACGAGTGGGAATATGATGCAAAAATAAAGTTTGAATAAGTTAAACAAAAATTTGAGCAAAGAACTGAAGCAGCTAACCAGTGAGAAATACAAAACTGAGGTGAAAGTTCACAGGTTGCAGTTTAATACAGGCAATATAAGAAAGTTCACATCAATCACAAGTGACGCACATATAAATAGAAACAACAAAATTATAGATGAAATTTTGGTGCATGTCAAATCATAGAACTGATGAAAAAGAAGAGCAATGGGCCAAAAGCTGTGAGCAAGGAGTTTGCAATTAAGCAGACTTGCTTGCCAGCTATTGGAATGTTTTTTTCTTTCACAGAAATCAATTTGCTAATCAAATGTACAGCATGCATTTTTGATTAATAAAAATTTGCATATCAATTCAGTCAATAGTTCAACTGCAAGAATGGAAGATTGGCAATGATTTATTACGTAGCACGATACAAATGTTATCATTCTTGACTTGCTTTTCACTAGTCATATTTATTAGTTGCTATAAGTTACCGATCTATCATCAGCATCACTTGGGCTCAATCGCTTCTACAGTCGTTGAATAATTTGCTTTTCTTTCTTTCTAATTCTCGAATGTCGTCCTAATCGGATATTATTGCATGGTTATTTTTTTCATTTAATTTCTTCATCTATATCATCCCAATCATCTGTCATTTCATAAAGCATATAATTAGACGCATACACACAGATTATTTCAATAGAATTTCTTTTTGAATTTCAATTTCTTGAATTATTTCTTTGCTTCAGAAGTTATGATTCATTGAATACGTACGAGTATTGAAAAAATTTTTGGTTCAATTAAATTGATCAAACAAATAAATAGTGATAAAGCAGTGCAATGAAATTGCTACGTAGAAAAATTAATTATACAATAAATTCAGGCCAGCGATACATACATTCATTGTGTAAAGAACCAACTGCAAGCATTCAACTCTATAAGCTAAAGAAGTATTTTCAGAACAGCTAACAAAATCGTTTAAAACTTCTTGATCACTGTGCAAACAATAATGTCTGTTAGCAGTAATAAAAATTCAAAAACAGACATTATCATATTATCGTCTAGGTTCCAAGTTTCATCCAGTGTCAGCAAATTGTACGCTCTTGTTGTTATATGGCTGTTCAAATTGGAAGACGTGTAAATTGTAATAGAGGCAAAAGAGAAGATTCTCTCATCAAAACGGCCATAGAAAACGCTGCAGAGAAACAGAGAATAGCAGTGAAAGGAAAATAATAGTAACAAGAACATGAAAATTGGTATGAAAAAAGCTACAGGTAAAATGAAGAATTTAAAAATTAATGAATAATAATCAAAACACTGGCAGTTCAACAAAATTAGCATATATAAATATGCTAACCTTCACGCAAGCTAGGTGCTCATGTCATACTTATGGTACGTATTATGGATTTTCTAAGATGCAGACTGATTATATATATATTATAATAATAATTCGGAGCAATTCAGTAGATAGTAGAGCAAAAAAATCCAAAGAATTAGAATAGTGATAAATTGTACAGCTGCTCAGATGATGGCAAACTGAGAAGCGGCTTATGCAATTGTTCAGTAATTAGCCCAGACTGGCTTACGAACCCATCGCAGCCGTAAGCCACTGTCTGTACGTATCTTGATCGAAGCAGCTTCAGCCGCCCGTACGGTATCTTTCACTGATTGCATCAAATTCTGTGCATTCAATACTAACTGTTGCATTGCTTCTTCATCTTCATCTGTGCCTAGAAAGGAAAAAGCAAACTAAATAAAATTCAAATGTAATACTAAATACAGTACAGTACACACTTCACAAACGTACAACTATTTAAGCTAGAACTAAATGAATAAAACAAACAATAACTGAACAGAAGAAGCGCAAAGTAATACTAATATTAATGAACTAATGCAATACTATACAATACAATACAATACACTAATACAGTACAGTACAGTACAGTACACAGTTGTCTTTCTTTCTACGTTGCCATCAACACGGGCTTGTTTTAACAAAAGTAATACCCATGCATAAAAACTACTATTATTGTTAATGTTGAGCAAAAATTTGGTGTTATATAAATAATATCAACCAGGCACCACGTGCCAGCGAATTTACCAGGAGAAATTTCGCTTCCTTCTCGAACTGACATTGGGGCTGCAATAAGAGCTTCAGTTAAAATAATCATTTTTTTCAGTAAACTCAAATAAGTCTTTTAAAACTTTAATTTCCCCCTTTTCATTATTGAATCTGACAAAAATAATTGCCCCACATTGCAAAAATATTTTATTAATATTCTACGCTGTTACTTTTCTACATTGTTATTCCATTCAAATTCCATTCACACTGCTTCAGATGAAGGACAGAGAGAATAACCAAATTGTGAAAAGAAAAATGGGAATTCAAAAAAGAAAATAATATATATATATATATATCATTTTATACCAACATTTATTTGATTTGAATAGCAAAAATTCAGTTCAACAATATATTGAATAAGTGGATTTCGAGAACTGAATTTTGTATTGATGATAAGTGATAAATAAATATTAATACATGACAAAAGATAAAACCACAACTCACCCTGAGAACCCAGCATTGTTGCTTTAACTGTAGATAAAATTTTCAACTGCGTAGCTATTGTAGGTATTCTTTCGCATACTTGAAGCAAAGCCTAAATAATAAAAATATTTTTTTCAATGCAACTCAACAAAAAAAAACAAACAATTTCTCATCATTACAAAATAACAATAATGAAAATAACAAATTATACTACTGAGAGAAAAAGATTTTTTAGTTATTAAAAATGGAAATTATTATTTTCAATTTAATTTTTAATAAAAAAATATTCATATAACAAAAAAATAAATAACTCTGCTTCTTCCTTCTCTACAATAAATACAAAAATGGAACTTACTTTTCTCATTTTTATGTCTGTACATTGCCGTGCAAGAAGAACAGCTAAACGAGTAACTTCTTCAGAAGCGTCTGCAATCGCTTTGGCACAATCAATCAAATCTTTTTTAGTTCCACCTTCACCTCTGTAAATAAATTTTTATAATAAAATGATAATTTTTAATATCAAAAATATATAATTTTCATCACCTGACAAGTTGACTCAGGCGAGCCATTAGTATAGCCATTCGTTTGGCTGCTGCAACAATCTCGTTCTCTCTGCTGGACCATTGCTGCACTTCACGATGCAAACTATGGGCCGCACTCTAAACATAGATAATAATACATAAGTATAAATAAATAAATAAATAAATATATATATATATATATATATATATATATCCAGCAAATCTCAAGAAAAAATCGTACACCATTGCTGATAGAACATGAAAAAATATAAAAAATAATGCTCACTAAAATTGGTTGATTAGCTTTAGGCAACGGTACGCGTTCCCAGAATGCTCGCATTTCTTCTTCATCGTCAGTTTCCTGTGGAGGAGGAGGTCTCGGCGGCGTCCGCATTTCCATAAGCTGTGGTGGTGGTCGGTTTGGTGACACTGGTCCTGAAAGTTCATTCATAAAAATTATTCATTTGTTCACCCTCATTAATATAAAAAAATGAATGAACAGCCGTAAAAAAAGCAGCTAAAAATAGCCCCTAAAACCAAAACCCTTTCACAATGATACTAGCGTAAAAATGAAATCAAAGCACTAATTGATCGGCAAAGCAACATCTAGCACAGTGAAACGCAAAAGCATAACAATTATCACATCAGCAATTGCTCATATTTCAACAGTTTCTTTCTTCAATATTCAAGCAAATGCTAATTCTCTAGACAAAATTAACATAGTTTCTACTTTTGCTTACTGCCTTGTGAATTAAATCAGATTTGAGATGTATAACTATTTCAAATAAAATAACATATCATATAATAAAATCACTTTTGTTTCTCAATTTTTGCATGGAATAAAAAACAAATATACTGAAAGCGAAATGAGAAAAAGCAAAAGCAATATAAAGTGAAAAAGCGTTCAGCAGCTATAGATAGACGAGCACAGCAGAGAAAACGAGAGAGAGAGAGAGAGAGAGAGAGAGAGAGAGATATTGGTTGCATTTATTTACCTTCACGATGGCTAGCCGCCTGATACCAAGCTGGCGGAGGCGGAGGTGCCCTGACTTCTGAAATTAAGATCAGAATTTAGCTGCATGCAAAGGAATTTTAAAAAAGCGGTCTCCCGGCAACTCAAGGCCGGTCGCCTTGGCTAATAAAAAAAACAATATAAATAATATGTAAATAAAAATGTAAAGCTAAACCTCTTCGTCTCCCAGTCCTTTGCTCACGCTCCCAGTCAACTGGAAAGGACAATGTCAGACAACGCCTGTGCCTGTTTCGACGACGTCGTCGAGCTGGACGAGCAAAAGTAATATAATAGCAATAATAAGAAAAAGAATAATTCAGATATAAAAATAAATATCATTCAAAAAAATAAACATAAAATAATGTTTTTCAATTTTCATACTCCAAAAACTGCACACACAAAAAAAACATGCTAAAAAAGCAAAAATCTAACACGCTAAATCAAATAAAAACCATGAATTATTTATTACATGTTGATCAAGCACAATGATCATAAAAGCAAGCACAACAATTCTTCATAAAAAAAAAGAAAATACGTAAAATTTATAATAACTGCAAAATCAATGCATCATTATCATACAACAGGTTGCTTTTTTTTACTATGTACAATTACTACTGTATTGGGTAAACGAAAAAATTCAATTATGAAAATACAGTAGTAAACGCAAAAAGTTCAAGAAAAAGATAATTTTACAATTTAAGCATTACGTAAACAACAGATGATTAATTCCAAATCTACATACAAAAAATTTAATAAGTATAGTTAAATGTTTTTGCATTATAAAAAAATGATTATATACACTAGTGAATTCTTCAAAGAAATCAGATTATTTTTAAAAAATATTCAAAATAAAAATAATTTGACATGATTTCCAAGCAAACAAATTTCACAATCGACAAACTAAATAAACTTAATTACAAATCACAAATACAAAAGTTTCAAAATGCTAGCAAAGTTATATAAATAATCAATTTTTAACCGCAGTTAACAGCAGCAGAAAATGTTTAAAGAAGCAAAAGTTTTTTTTAAACAAAAGCGGCATGCTTGAAATGCAAAAATAAAATTAATCAATATATAATAATTAGGATTATTTGTAGACTCACGACTCGCCGATCGGCGGTGGAATAAAGTGGGCAACCTGCGCAGATCGTACAAAGAGCTCAAGTTCACCGGCGGCATTTGGTATAACCACATGTCAAACAAAGAATGGAAGTCGATGTTGGGATAGTCAAAGTCGACGACATCTTTCGAACGCATCGGTCTCGACCAAGACACCGGCGCCGCCGTGTCTGACTCGTAACCAACATCCACTGATAATGGTGATGATACTTTGCATACCCGCGATGATGATTTGGCACCACCTTTAGTGCCAACTGTCTTGCCTGCGCAACATAAACCTACTAACACTGCTACTACCTGACAATCACTAACTGAAGATTACTGTAAAAATGAAAAAAGAATACAAGCAAGCTTCCGTCCCCTTTTTCTGTGTTTTCTTTTCAATCATCTTCGTATTCATTACAACATAACTCAACCACTTTTACAAGTATATTAATTAATAACGGAAACATTTTCTTTGAACAATGACCCAGCTATATAACGATAAGAATAAAAAACAGACAACTAACCGTTGATGTCCAAATTTTTCATCTCTGGCAGTTGACTAGGCTCGAGAGCACGACGAACACTACCAACAGCATCGACTAACTGTGATACAATGGACAATGAAATTATAAAGAAACAAATTCAATAAATGATTATTTTTTCCTAAAAATTTACCTTCTTGTTCGAATCCCTCCAACGACCAGCTGCTGATTGATCACGAGGATTCAACGCCACTTGTTTCGCATCGTTGACCATTGGTGGTATAGCTTTAAATTAACAAATATTGAAATAATAATAATAATAATAATAATAATAATAATAATAATAATAATAATAATAATAATAATTTCATTTTCATATTTTCATTCTTATGCGCTTACTTCCTTGCAAGCGGTTGGCTGCATCGTTCATGCGACCAGAAAATGCTGGATCTTCAGAATTCTCTGCCTGTCCTTTGGCAGCCATTAACACGCGATTAGCCAATCTTGCAATGCTGGATGCGTGGTCAGCCATTTTCTGAGGTTCGTCATTACTGATCGCATTTTCACATTCTTGACCATGACGACGGATCGCATTTTCTAAAATGCAAACAAAACAAATTAACATAGATAAATTAATATAATATGTATATATATATATATATACAAATAAAACAATCAGCTTTTTCTTATGACAAGAAAACTTGCCAAAATAGAAAAATATATCCACATCCACAGATATTGCAAAAGCCACACCGACATCACACCATTGTAATGAAAAACCATTGACAAAACAAAGTGCAGAAATTAATTAATTCACAAACTGTATAGTCTATGTATCTAACTCATATTGTATAACAAAGTGAGCTTTAATAATAATTAATGAGTTTCTTTTTAAATAAATGAGAGATGTTTAGAGAATAACAGAAGCAATTTTTCCAAGCCCAAGAAAGCAAAGATAAACGGATCACAATCACCGCTGAACTGCCTTTTTTTAAGCAATAACACTTACGGCTATGAAGTTGAAATGTATAAAACACCTGGCAACGTTCACATTTAGAATTACAAACTAAACAAATACTTCAATCGTATTATTTTATAATTTAGCAAGTTTATCACTTCAATTACTAAATAATATTAATAATGTATATAAATATATATGTAGTAAATGGATTTTATAAAAATGAGATTTTCAAATATTGTCCTCCAAAATAATTAACAGTTTTTGCGTCAAATTCTTTCTCCAATGCAAATCAATTTGTTCCAATTCAAAATGATACACAATATTTAATGCTTAATTAAGTTGATTAAAATAGATTATAAAAATTTAATGATAAACCAGGGATAACAATTTAAAATAATTAATTAATATATACTAACAATGATGTGAATATATATGTGTAATGAAAGAAAGAGAAGAATAAATTGTTATGATATTTGCTTCTTACCTGAAGCTTTGACAAATTCCAATGGATCAACAGCGTCGTCCACTAAGCTTCTTAGCCGTTGCAAAGCATCTGACAATTCTCGACGCAGATTTTCAAAATGCTCATCTGCGGACACGTTCTGCGGATAATGGAATCGAATTTTTCCAGCATTGATCACTTGTGGAGTCATGTTAGAAATCTAAATAATGCAACACATGCAGCACAATTGCATTAAACTTAAACAAACTAAATTCAATGGAAATAAATAAATGAATATAATAATTTTTTTTAAAAAACTTCATTTAAATTCAGTTATACACTTTCCTTGTAAGTGTGCTTACTTTTTGTTTATCAAATTTACAGCATTTACCTGCCTGCATTGTTAAAAGTCCTATTCTGTTATTGAAATTCAAGCCTAACATATATAAATATATGTATACAACAATTATGTACAATCAATAAAAATCAGAAAATGTAAAAAACAGAAAAATATCATCAAATTTAACCAATTGAGCATATAAAAATCTAGTTTACAAACAACAGAGAAAACAAAATAAACAATAAATTTCTTGAAGATATTGTTTGAATGCATGCTCGCTTAACAAATACTTGCATTTAAACGGCAAATTAACAATAAGTAAATTACACCACACACGCAAAAAAAACGGTAATTTCGGCCTGCACAATTAAAAGATATTAAAAACAAAAAGTAGTTAAATAAGTATAAAAGTTGATCTCATTTTTACTTGGTTAGCAGTGCTGCACAATGCTTCGACGATTTTTTTGTCTTTGCATGGTCCGGATGTTCCTACCAAACGTCCAGTTTTCGCGCACCGTTGGCAGTGATCGCGAAGGTTCTGCGCCTTTTCAGCGAAATTAGCATCACGTGCCGGCGTACCTTCGGGCGCTAAAACTGCTTCTGCAAACTGCTTCAACGGCGTGGTTATGTCGGAAAAGTCGTCAACTACCTTAAAATTTCAACACAACAATAAACAACACGTTGTAAACAAATAAATAAACAAAATCAAGTACCCGATCAAGTAATGCTCGATCCATCATTCGTTTCAATTCGCCCAATTTTTCCTTCAGTTGATTGGCAATGGCACGCGCTTGAGGAGAATCGCCCTGAAATAAAAGTGACGTAAAAAAACATGCCAAAATTTTCTCTTCTCTGCAACAATACAGATTCAAGCAATAAATATTAAAATTAAAAAAAAAACAAAATAAAACTGTCATATACAAATATAATAGATATAAATTTTACAACGAAAGCAAGAGAGACTGACTTCGCACAGCACAGCACAGCACTGAACAACAAACAGACAAACAACAGACAGACAATGAGCTCCACAACAAGTTACAAAAGACGACAGATATTTTTCTCTTGCATATTCCAATTTTACATACAATGCGCACAACAAGAGGTGCCAACAAACTTTCCGTTTCGAAGAACACACGACGTGATGGTGGTGGTGGTGAAGAAGAAGATTCAGCTTGGCCAATAGCAGCACCTTGGTATGGATTGTACAAAAAAGCTTTACAAACGTGAAAATGTGGCACCGGTCTAGGCCGAGCAGATGCTGTGCTTGTGCTTGTGCTTGTGCTCGTGGCAGCGGCAGTGGTGGTAACGGTCTGGAAGGCACAGGTCCTTTTGTTGCGCCACAGTTCCGTTACTAATCGTTGCAGTAGAAGATTGAGCGATTGAAACGGCTCTGCCGCCAATGGCATAGTCGACGATCGTGGAATTGAACCCGCTTGGACATTGGGCGTTTGGGTTCGCTTGGCAACGCCAACAGAATATGGTCGACCGGCCGACGCCTCACCGACAGATTTGATCGACCAACGTCTGCTTTGCGACGGTTGGACACAAGTATCCGGTGCCGGTCTGCGGGCCAGAGGTCTGGCAAAAGCCCAATCGGCTCGATCAGAAGAAGACACTAGTCGGCGCTTCTCAAAAGCCTGCCAGCAACAATAACAAACAAATTTTAAACTACCACTCTGAGACAAAAACAAAGAACCACATGTTGCTGTTTTTCCCATTTTTAAAAATTATTAAATCACGATATTATACAGTGAGTGAGTGGTACACGCCTTCTGGAACCACTTCACTACCCCTGTCTGTTCCTGCTTATTTGTTTGTTTGTTTGTTTGTTTTCTTTGCTATGCTCTCTCAGCTTTTTTCTCTTTCTTTCGTTCAGCACAACGACATACCATCACAAAGCAACCAAACCGTTCAAAACCAGGATCAGCCAAAAAACGCTGGAGATAAGCTTTACACTTCTGCTTGGAAAAGCAGAAAACAAAGGAAAACCAGAAAAAAAACACAACAAAAGAGAACAAAAAAAAAACAAAAAAAATAATAAAGCAACACGCTAAAATTCAAAGCAACAATCTCGACACATACCATTCCTTTTCGTTGCAGTTCGGCCAACTGGTGGGAAAGACGTTCAATTTCATCGCACAATTCATTCATGGCATACTTTTCACGTGGCGAACACAAATCAGCAACTTTTCTTCCCTCGGCCAACAATGCTTTCAATGCATTCAAACCTGTATTAAAAGATTGTGGATAATTCTCTAATAATTTAATAATATTTCATATTATATATGAAATTTGAAATTAAATGCAAAACACATTCCACACTGACCAACTCCTCTGTCATCCATGTACGGAGCGTCCAGCCATTTCAACACTTGATCCATACGTCCGAGCACAGTGTGAGCTGGCTGTGCAATGCCAGCCTGTTCCAAGCCTTGTAAAGCGTGTGGCAACAGACCGGCAATATCCTTGCCTCCGACCAATTCTCGCAACTTTTGCGCAATACCTCTTGCCAATCCTTGAGACTGAGGAGAATCGCCCTAAAAACAATTTAAAAGGGAAAAAATTCTTTCGTCAATAATAAAACATAAATAAATAAATAAATAAACAAACAAACAAAAGTAAATAAAAAAAAGCTAACCTGCTTGTTGTGACGTAATTCGCATAAAGAATCAGTCATCGACGCAATGTCTGAACAAGCCCGACGTATCAAGGAAGCATCTTCTGGCAAGGCACGGTCAGCAATGCGTTCAGCGTAGACCAAAATTCTTCGCAAAGATTTCTCGCCTGTACAAACATTTTTGTTTATTATTAAATCATTTAATTTTCATAAAAATTGAAAATCAACACAATCAAAAAAAAAAATATTTTATATAATCACCCTACCTACTCCACCACGCAAAGCCCTTGGATCGCCTAACCAATCGAGCGCAGCTTGAAGCAAACTTTCGATGGCACTCTTCAAAAAAAATATTCAAAAATATAATTCATAAATTTAAAATAAAACAAATCAATCTAGCAAATGAAATCTACCAAAGCTTTCTTCATGACGATTAAATCGTCCTCGTTCCATTCATCTTCGTCATATGTAGTTAATTGCAAAACTCGAATCACCTCATTCACCTCTTCAATCATTCGACTAGATAAATAATTGCGGTTCTCAGCCGCTTCCGGCACACCTTTACTACCTGAAATCCATGCAAACAGAGTATAAATGAAAAAAAATAAAATAATAAAATATTTGCTGCAACTTTCAGCATTCAACTTCAATATAATAATAGTGATAATAATAATAATAATAATAATAATAATAATGAAGACAATAATTCTGGACTTACCACCTTGAGCGCTGATTTGAATGAATATTTTCATAGCGCAAATCAATATTGGTGCCAACGTTTTGACCGAATCAATACACCGAATTAAAATTTCACGATGCACGTGATGCGTCAACTCTTTTTCCCTAGCCTCTGTATCTCTGGACATCTTCGTAAGCCAAGGGCTTATATCCTGCAGCAGAAATCAACTCAACTCATTTCAATAAGTTAAAGAAAATAATCCATTTATATTTATATTTATCATTACATCAGAGTTCAATTTAACCAACAATTATATTTTATCAACGTTTCATTTTATAAGCAAAATTTTTAAAATTTGACAAAAAATTTTATTCTATACAAACAGATCAGTCATGAAAAAAAATTCCTTATTTACATAAAGTAAATTCAGGAGCAAATGAATTTTAAACTTTACTTTAAAGTTTAAATTTCGTGAAAAAAAAAAGAAAAACTCACTCGGACAAATTGAACAAGATCTTCCATGTTTTCGATCACTTCCGCAACTGCCAAGTAGTCCAAAACTTTTTTACATCCTCGCACAATTTTTCTGACCTCAGACTCGTCGAAACAAAGCAACAAAGCAGACGTGCCTTGCAATATGCCTGAAGTGAAGAAGCAGCAGTGAATGTAATTAATATTTTTAAAATTTGATCAAACGACAAAATTGAAATTTAAAAATGTGACAAACCACGTGAGCCTTCGATCAGCTTCTTCCGACCCTGGCTAGAATACGGATCGTCACGCAATACATAGCAGGCTTCTTCCAACAATCTTGAGCTTGTTTCAACGCGTTGCAATGCTGGTGGCATGTCTTGCTTGAGGATGTCGTCGTCGGATAAATGAATCGTATCATATCCAACCTTGAAGAAAACAATAAAGACAAACAAACAAACAAAAATATAATTTCTCCCCAATATGCTGCTAATGGATGAGCATAAAAGAGGAAGAAAACCATTGACCACACGCCTTACTTGAACCAAATTTTCCACAGCTCTGGAAACTGCGTCGACTGGCCTGGTCAAATCTGGCATCGCGTTGCCATCCTCCGCTTCTTCGTGCAAGATCACCAATCTGGAGACCTGTAAACAAGCGAACAAAACAGAAAATAAATTGAAAATAATAATTTTAAAAAATTATTATGAAGAAATAAAAATAAAAAAAATATTTCCTAACATGATGCGAATAATGGTAACAAGTACGTCGAATGATGTTTCTCCGTTTCATGAATGTATACAATGCTGAGGTAAATAATGTCTTCTGCAGTTGACAAAAGCAGACAAAGAATATTCAAATTAACACATGCAAATAATTGAATTAAACAAGAAAATCTCACAAAGACCACACACATATATACAGTGAACAAAGCGAATGCAGAGGCGGTTGATGAAATGCAACAACGGTTGGTTGGCCGCCATTTTTGTTTGTTAGCAATGCACAACAACAATAAATACAACTCTGCACAATTATAACTGGACTGGAGAAAACAAGAAGAAAAATTTTCATATTTCTCTCTCTCTCTCTCTCTCTCTCTCTATGTGTGTGTGTCTCTTTTCAAGACTCCCATCATTTTGACACACTCAATACAAAAAGTACAAAATTATCAGCAACAATTTCTACACACCCATACGTCAGTAAAATGAATGCATCTTCATCCATTGAACTTCATCAACATTCCATTTCAATTAACAAACAATTGAAAATTAAATCATATTTCTAACGTATATTAAAAGCATTATTGAACTATTCCATTTTAATCTAATTTTACATGAATAAAATACACAAGTATAATATATTACGAAAAAAAACAATTAATAATTTCTTTTCCAAAATTGTATTCATCAATAAATAAACTTTCATTATTATACTTATAACAGAAATGATTGAAAAAAAATCATAACTTTTCAATTAATCAACAACGTCTACGTGCCTTTAAAATAGCTCAAAAATTAAGTCATCGAAATACAATAAATACAAAAAGATATAAATTTTAAAAAAACAATCAAGTTCAAATGTTGATGGCCAATTTTTAAACATTTAACAATTTAATAAAAATAATGCAATAGAAGAAAATATTTTCTTTCAATGCCTCATTTTTATTTTACATGCATGGATAATTTATGCAAATAATTTTTGTTCGATGGAATTTTAAGTAACAAAAACAAGCTTCATCTGCACTTCCCTCCTCTATACTTACCTACTGCTACACTACGGCATGTTTGTTTGATTAGCCACGATGAGGAAGTAATAGCTTTCAGAAGCTTTTTCAAATGCAAATAAAGCAAAAAAAAACATCAAAAAAAGATGATCAAGACAACCGGGTGGAGAGCAAATAAAAACATACTGACAGCTATTTCATAATCTTCATAGCAAACATCAACTGTGACACATCGACAATGAAGAAGAACAATAGCCAAGTAAATAGCCAAACATGCCACACATCTTTCCAGTATACACTACAACTACACTACACTAAACTACATTGTATTGCATTGTCAAAATTTTGATTTTGTAAACTGCAATAATAAATTTAAATAAAATTATGCTGAAAATAATTCGCAAACATCCAAATATAAATAATATTACACACCCTGTCTGAAAGATTAATAACCAATATAACCAGTTGGTATTTACGCTGTCTAAATGGATACTGCTTGCGATTGATCAGTGATGATCTGATGCCATTCTTGTTGTTGGACAACTGTTGTTGTTGTTGTAATGTTGATTTTTGCATATTATGCATGTCCATATCTATCAATCACTATTAGCTGAGATGTGCAATTTTGGAATCTTCAACCGAACTGAACAAAACCACCACTTTGACAAAGAGCACGCTTACTGGCCACCAAATTGAGACATCCTTTGTCCAAGAGTGGCCCACAACTAGTCCCACATGGGTCAATCGTTTAATTCACTGTCAACTGTAGACAAGAAAAAGTGCAAAAGAAGAAAACCTGTTGCCACTGGTGACACTGTGTACTGCGTTTTAGTCTTTTAACAAACCAGAATCATTACATCTCAACAAGAAGAACAAAAAAAAGAAAAGAAATAATAATAATAATAATAATAATGGGAAGATTTTAAGTTATTTTTTAAAATAATAATATTAAATATAATTTATGATCACATTATTATATACTATATTTTCATTCGCATAAGAAAAAATTTTCACATAAAAATGGATAAACGTGGATATGATTTATTCGAATAATAGTATAGTATATAGATTAAAAATAATCAGGTTCGCAAACGCTACAAGTCTACAAACTAGTAACTTACAGAACGATTTCAAAACATCTGCCACTGCAAAAGGTATAATATTATTCTTTTAATTAAAAAAACTTTTCGCCCGATGAAATTTATTAAATAAATATTCACACTTTTTCTCGACAAAAATATAATTTTACGCAACATAAATTTAAAACAAAACAAAATATTTCGCTTTTTGAATTTCAAAAACTAAGCACTGGGTGGACACAGAATTTGAATAATTTGAATTCAGAATAAAATATTCAATCTACGTTGCATATATCTATCCGGATGTACAGAAGACGTAATGCTCTATTGATCGTGTGTGTGTCTAAAAATTGCAACTTTAAGAAGAAAAAAAATCTCATTCCGATTAAAAGCTATCAAATAATGGAAAAAATGGAAAGAAAATCACTAAAGCTCCAAACAATTAATTTAATTTGAATTTCAAATAAACTTAATTTCATCTTAAAAGACAAATATGCATATCACCCAACATCCAATCACTGGAAAAATTAAAACTCACAAATCTACAAAAAGTAAAATCAAAATAGACTGAATTAAATAAAAGTAATTTGAATTTTCCTTTGACCATTGTTTATTGTTTTCACTGTGAAAACTGGTCTGAACAATTATTACAAATGTACACTTTTGTTATCATTGTTTTGTTCAACGATTTTGTTATCAATTGTAATATAGCTCTCTATATGTGAAAACGCACAGTATTAAATCGAAAAAAAACAATTATAAATTGAAATTTATTTTATCAAAAAATAGGCATTTTTCTTTCAGAGAATCATCAAGAAAATTTACAAATCTAATAATTAAAATTCCCTAATTCTGCAAACAGAAGCATTCAGCAAAATGCAAAAATATTCTGCATTGATTCAGAAGATTGAGCAAAATAAAATGTTAAAATATTGTAAAAGAATTACAATAATAGTAGGATTCAATTTCTTTGAAAGATCATCTCAATTTACTACCAATTAAATAAAAATTGATAAATACTTTCTACTCAATGGTAAAATTGCTACAACAAAATTACCCTATTCTTTGACAAAAGATGCCATCAATGTATCATTTTCATATCATATTTTGTCCATCAAATAATTTTCCTTTTTATGCATGTTTTTTAATTAAAAATGAACTATATCAAAGCTACAAACAAAAATTTATTGAAAATTTACAAGTAATTACAAACAAGTTATCAATTACAAAATAAAATGCAGAAGCGAATTATAAAGTAAAAAGCACGATCGCTTAGTTGAAACAACCGATAATGTGTTTGCGATAATTATTTTCATTCAAGAGAAGTAAATTCGAGTAAACAAATAAAGAATGATTCACTTCACTAATTATAATTAAAATTGCATTCAATCAAATGTTGCAAGCAATTTTTTATTGCATCATTTGAAAATGAATTACATCATCACAACAGGTTAAAAGCTTTTTATAAAAAAAGAAAGGAACTGACTAATTTATTTCCTTTCTTTAATGCACATCTGAATAGCTTAAATTCAAAGTTAAAAGCAGTGAAAGCTTGATGTGTTTATCAAATGTAGCCAGTTTGTTGCGTAATGCTTAAGAAGAGGAAAGTGAAAACAAAATGCAATTATTATTATTATTATTATTATTATTATTATTCGTGAGAAACTGGTTCGCTTTTGCGTTGCACATCTCCAACTTTTAAACTGGCTGTGATCCAAGGACAGAAAGAATAGTTTAAACCAAAACATTTTTATTTGAAATATATTTAAGTGAAAAATTAATTAATTAATTAATCAATCAATCAGTATACATATACATATGTATAAATATACAACATATCAGAATATGCATAAAAGAAGAAAGAATGTGATGTCATAGTGAAAGCAAAAGTTATCATTAACAACATAACATCAGTTTCGTATGCAAATAATAAACGCCAGCTAGTAAGCAAGCGTTCAGAGCTAACAACAAACAACCGAGGCACCACTAGTGATGATGACGTAAATGAAGGGCAGAGAAGAGCTAATGTGAAAAAGATAAGCGGCTGCATTTACACTACGTTAGTTTACGAGCGTCGGCCAGTTTCCTGCAAGTTTGAATTCCAAAGAACACATGACGGAATGCCCGGCCGTCCTCCACCCGTTGCTTACGAAGCCGACTAGCAAAAGCAACTCTACACACACACACACACACACACACATATATATATATATATACACACAAATTCAGCAAAGCAAAACTTTTAATCATATGTGCGAAAATTAAGCGTCGATGCGGACGGAGAAAGCAAAAGGCTAGCTGGGAAATGCCGGACAGCGTAGTAGAAATGTTGCCAGATCATAATAAAAATAAACCCAATACATTTTCACAACATCATCCGTAAGCAAAACTCTACTACCACTGCTACTACTACTACTACTACTCTACTACTATCTATTACTATTACAACTAAGTAAATTTCTTTCAGTTGATATGCAATGAATTCAAATAATAATTGAAAAATTAACACTCATACCAATCAACTAATAACTCAAATGGCTATATAAGAAAACTTCAACCACATCTTACAATTACTTTCACCAAAAATTTCTTCACCATATCGAACATGTCAAATATCATTAATAATTCAAATGGTAAAACCATCATTTTGAATTTCAAATATGAACTACAGCTTATGATAGAGAAAAAAAATATTACTGTCTTCCTTTCAAAAAACACCAAAGCAAAAGCAAGATTCATTTCGAAATTAAAAAATTGAAATTGATATTAAAATAATTTTACCTGTTGAGCAACAGGCTCGAGAATGCTTTCAATTGTTTTCGTATGGAAGACGGGCATTATTGAAGATGAGATCAGATTTTATATATAAACTTGAACAGAATTTCAGCTGCACTGCACAACGGCGCAAACTTTTTCCAAACGCATGTGGTGACTTCAGCAAATAAAGATGGTGGTTACGTGAAAAATTCTGTGACACGAAATTATATCTGCAATATTAAAATGGACAATTTTCAGAAATGACCTCGCATCGCCAGCCAACTAGCACTGACAAATCACGTCAGAATGACCTGCTCATGATATAAGTTTCAGCTATATAGTAAACGGCACTCAAGTATTAAAACTTCAAATGCGCTACCCCATATTTACGGTTGTCAGTTTGATTTTTCATAATAATTTTTTAACTCTTAAAATTCCAAATTGCATTCAAATGCACTGCATGAGTTTACATTTTAAAATTTTATCACAATTTCAGCACATCTTTGCATCTGCGTAACTTCATTTAATTCTTTTACCAAGTTATATTGAAAAAGTTTCCCATCACAATGTTCATCCTTTAAATGAATAATTTTAAACTTTATTACTAATAAATTATAAATATATGATAGTTTGACTTATTTGTTTTTGTTTCACTCATTTTAATCTACAGCTGTGAAAGCACTTCTAAGGAATTACACAAATGATATTTTTAGCCAAAATTATAGAGAAAATTTATAAATATTTCCATGATTTGAATAAATTATATATATTTTAAGGAAAGTAGTAATACTTAAAATATAATTTCAATTTTGTCAAAATGTACTGCATCACATTTTGTGTTGTTTTATCAGAATAAAGTAACTAAATTAAAAAATATTATGAAATTGAGTACATTGATAACAAACAGTTTTGTCTAAATAATCAAATTTGTATTAAATTTTGTAATTTGAATGATATTTGCGCACCAAGCAATAATATAAATTTTAATATTTATTTTGAGAAATTTATATCTATATTTATCATTTGAATTAAAAAATTGTTTTTAAATAATTCAACATCATTATTTATTTTTTAAGAGTTAAAATATTTATTAATTTAATAAAACTTGCAAATCAATTGCAAATGACTATACTGTAGTTGCGTTTGAACTCTGTTAGGTATTTCTGGAGGCAGCATATATTTAGTGTTTGTGGCCATGTTTGTTTTTGATTTCTGCATTTTTTTATAATTGATAGCTCCCCTGACTATTTAACTGTATAGACAGTTTAGTTTATCAACTTAATCTATTGGTGCTCTATGGATGGCCTTTAACTGTTTAGTTACCGCCATCAGCTGCCTCAACTGCGCAATTGTAAGTTATTTTCATGTATTATTTTTATTCAGTTTCAGTATTTGTGTTTTAGAATAATTTATTACAATTTGAAATTTATGACGTCATATTTTAAATTATGTAAGTTTTTAATGTTACTTATTTCACAGATGTTTTTATTTTACACCCTTTTAGTGATAATTTTCAATAAACTGTTATTTTATTGGATTCAAAAATTTAAATTTATGGCAAGTACTTAGTAATAATCGCATTGTAGTATTTATTTTTTACTTTGGGCTAGAATAGAAATCGCAATAGTAATTGAAGATGGCTTCCCAGCGGTTATTGGTTATTTTTAATTGTGGCTATAATTCTTTTTTAGATTGATGATTCATAATTGATCAATGATAGGCGTGCTCTTATATATTGACTTGGTTTTCAAAAATTTTAGGAAGAACGTTTTCATTTTTCATATACTTTGAAAATTTAATTGAAGATTTGTTTCATAGCTTATCCCGTATATAATTTGTATAAACAGTTAATTAATTTCAATGAGAGTTGTTGCTTATTTTATTACACTAACGAACGTTTATTTATTCAGTGAAATAATTCTAATCTGTGTTCGATTAGTTGATACACATTTGTTACATGTTTAAAGTTCTTGTAGTTTTGTACTGTGTTATATATTGCTTTCAAGTTATATTAGTTTAAACTGTTTAAATAGGTCGCATTTTTTGAATGTATTTTGTTGCGTTTGTTCAGTTAATACAGTGCAACTGGTTTTGTCCAGTTTTGTTGTTCAACTTGCCAATATTGTGTAAGCTACAGTTAACAGTTTTCGTTTGGAATATGTCTGTTAATATTATTTTTAGGCCGATTTCCTCCGGGAACTATGGAAATCTTTTCTCTTCTTTTCTTCAATGAATTGTTTAGTTTGAGAATTTATTCTTAAGCTGTGATTGAAAATAACGATTTATTTTATAATTTTTTGATAATCGTTTTAAGAAGTTTAGTTGATCATTTTCTTTTTGTTGTTAAATAGAATTTTTTGATCGAAGTGTTGTTTGCTACATATAAATCAATTTGTTTGTATGATGATGAAATTTTTAACTTAATCTGTGAAGATTTTTTATAATTTTTATCAAATATTGAAGAATGTTGTAATTGTGGTCAATAGTATACATGAATATAGATAAGAAGAAGAATTGAAAAATGATCGATCAGAGGTTGAGAAATTCAGTTTAAGGCAGGCAGCTTAATTTGTTACCAATAAAAAGATTTTTCTCGTATTAATTAAATTTACCTGAATTCTGTTGTAATGTGTAATATTGATAAAGTTTATTAAAAAAGAAAATCAATTCTGCCATTTGTTCCGTTTGAAATGAGACTGTTTATTAAATGAATGTTTCAGTTTGTCTTCATATGATGAGCTAACGTCACTTTAGAACTGTTAGTTGTTTATTCTGGTGTAGTATGTGAGTGGTTAATTGAAATAGAATTGATTGCTAGATGAAAATAATGGAATCAATTCATTTTTGGAATATAATTTTTAATATTAATATTATTGTTTAGTTTTTTTTTAAATTGTTCAAATTTTTGTTGTGCTCTTTCTGTCGTGAAGTTTCACATGAAGCAATTTATCAATTTTCAGCAAGCAAATAGCAAAGCGGCGGTGTTGCTGTGTGCATGTGCATGTGATGCATATCACTGGCCATTTTGGCTGGAACAATTTTGCACGGCTGATTGCTGGTGCTGTTGCTGCTGCTGCTTCTACTGCTGCTATTGCTGGCTTGCCTGACTTTTAGCTTTTTTAATGATTAGCAATTTTCAGTTTTTAAAAAAAAATAAGTTGATTTGAGAAAGACTGAAAAAATTTTTTGTTATTATTATTATTATTATTATTATTGATTTTTCCTATTCTGTTAGCTGCTTCTCTGTTAGCTCAGAGTTTTAGCTTTGGCTGTTTTGTGTGTGTGTGTCTGTGTGTGTATTCGTTTTTTTTCATTTTCAATCAAATGAGGAAAAATAAGCAACAATGCAAATATAGTGCTTGCTGATTGAGTAATGTTGAGCAGAAATTGGTAAAAAGAAAGAAAATGACGAAGTTACTTTTGAAAATTAATAATTTTGTAATAATTGTTTATTTTATTTATTTACTGAATATAATAAATGATTGAGACAAAAATTATTATTATCATAAGTTTGTTGGTTGACCATTGTTTTTTTTTACACAGATTTAACGTTAGCCAAAGGGGGTGAATCTGCCGCTTTGGTGCGTTTTGATCACAACAACAGCAACAGCAGGTGTTGTGATTGATTGGTTGATTGTTGTTTTTCAAAGCAAGAAAAAAGCTATTGTTTGTTTGTTTGTTTTATAGTTGACAGAATAGTAGTGAGAGTGGAAATTTGTTGTTGTTGTCGTCGTTGTTGTTGTTGTTGTTTACGGTGGAGACAATTTTCCCATTGCCATACTCTGGTGCATGGCTGCTGAAGACCAACAGGACATGGCTGATCGGGTGAAATTGAACGGACACTGTGTGGAATCTGACCGTGGTGAAGAGACTGTACTCATCGATATTGGTGATACTGGTGAAACATCGTTGTCGTCATCATCGGTTAAAAAATTTCCCAAAGAACCGAAAAAGCTTCTGGTAAGCAATGCGCTTGTATTTTGTATATTTAAATGTGCATATTATTTATATTTAATTTCAACCCTTTTCACACATTTTTCACAATGATAATGTGTTCATATAGATCAGTCAATAATATCAGCGATAGGTTTCGCTACACATTTTTTGTTTAATTAGCCTGTACGTGTCTTGAATTGTCAACATACAAGCATTGCAGCAGTGTGCAAAGATAGACAGATGAACACGTTGTCAACATGATGATAAGCTCGTGTTTGTTTGTTTACAAGTGAACGCAACACAACATGTTATTATTGAACAACAGTGAGAGTAGAATTTAATGAATTTCAACAATTTATACAACATATCTCATTTTCTTTTTAATTAGTTACACAATAACAGAATGTGTAAATTATTATTATTTATTTAAAAATAAAAAATTTTTTTTTCTTGCTTAGCTTTCGGTGCTTTTGCTGTTTATTGCCGCCATGACTAATGATGTTGTACTGGCATGGATTCACGAGCGGGTTCCTGAAACACCGCCACTTCCGGATTTGTTCTTCACCTTGGCTCCTCATTTTCCAAATGCCCTAGCAGCATCGGAATATTTAATCATGGTTAGCAGTGGCATCATGTTCATCGTATGCTTGCTGCACCGACACAGGTTTGTTTGTTTGTTGTATTTGCACATAATTTTTCAATTGAACAAAATTATATTATTCACATTTACAATTCATTCATTCATTCATTCATTCAGGTGGATATTGTTACGACGGGTTTTCTTCATGCTATCCTTGCTGTATTTGGGGCGATGCGTGTGCATGTTGGTAACTCAAGTACCACTTGCCGATCCGGATTATTTCTGCTCACCAAAAGTTCGATTCATATATATATATATATATTCAATTATATCAAGTTTGGTCTTTTTTCATTTTTAGTCGAACAATACAACTTTCGGTGATGTTCTTCTGCGAGCATTACGATTGTTCAGTGGAGCCGGTTTGAACATTTTTGGCAAGCATACTTTTTGCGGCGATTACATTTTCAGCGGTCACACGTTAATCTTGGTGATGACATACTTAGTTGTTAAAGAATGTAAATAATTAATAATTTTTTTTTCAAAATGCAAAAAAAAATCCATTTCATCCATTTCAGATTCTCCAAGAAGATTCTGGCATTTGCATTTGTTGACTTGGTCAGTTAGTGCTAGCGGTATTCTTTGCATCTTGTTGTCCCGTGGTCATTACAGCATTGATGTTGTCATCGCTTATTTCATAACTACTCGACTGTTTTGGTTGTATCACACGTTGGCCAACAGTGCAGAATTGAGGGTGAGTTTCACATCTGTTGTTGTTGTTGTTGTTGTTATATTTATGCTAAAATTTGTTTATTAATAGGAATATTCTGTGACCAATCTGATGTCGAGAGAATGTTGGTTTCCATTGTTTCGTTATATGGAATGCAACGTGGCGCCGTCGGTGCCCAGACAGTTCGAATGGCCACTGTCTTGGCCGAGATGCTTCAAAAGTACCTCGTTAAGTGGCAGTCGTTTGCGGTGAGAATCTCTCTGCCTCGGTAGGCACATTCATTATCTTATTTTTTGCTTCTTCTTCTTCTTCTTCTTCTTCTTCTTCTTCCTTCACATCTTGCCATCCGCCTTTCTTGACTTATACTATATATTACAATACAATACTGTCTAGTCAAATTATACATACATATATATATATATATAACTTTTCATATTTATGTATATATATATATATATTTCATATATATATATATATATATGTATATGTATATGCGACACGTTATACGTACCTGCTTTGCATAAGTTTGCGCTTGTTTTTCTTTTTCTCTGTTCTTCTTTACATTGCCCTTGACTATTATATTGTTTGCTCTTTTATTATTATTTTCTTTTACTTGTGATGCTTCTGCTGAGCCTTATAGATCGCCCAAAAAAAAGGGAAACAATTGATTGATGAAGGCTTGTACTGCTTGTTCTTTCATTTCTTGCTTCAAATGGATGGATGCTTGAGATGCTAATTTGAAATTCCGCAAATCGATCCGCGCTCAGAATTTCTTCTTCGTCTTCTTCTGTGCTGAAATTGCCCGTGAAAGAATAAAAAAAGAAAGAAAAAACAAAGACAACATTTTCTAAGTGTATTTATTATCAAGCAAATTTCCATTTATTATGCAAAAGGAAAAAGATCAGGTATATCAACAGCAAAAGCAACAATCAAACTGATCTGATCTAATCTAATCTGGGTGATTATTTTATCAGTATACAGAAACAGAATTGCAATGTTACACATCAAACAAGCAAAACACAAATCACTACTGTACTGATTGAAGTATCAATCCAATCCAATTGATGGAATGTGCTTTTTTCTTATTCTCATTTAACAACAATAAAACCTACATATGAATAGTGTTAACGACTGTTATATATTTCGTTTTATAATTTTAAATAAACGAAAATATCTTACATTTTTCAATTGCAACTGCTAACTTTAACTGATGATGATGATGGATTTTCAATGATTATTATTACACATCATCATCATCATCATCATCTTTTTCTTCTTCTTCTTCTGCTTTTTCGTCAGCAATAGCGTGGTAAGATTCGCCGGCAATGCAAGCTGAGTGCAAGCTTTCGTTAACAATTTCAAATTCTCTAATGCAATGTGTTACCCAACTTTCAGTAACAATGTGAAAGTTGGCATTGAAATCCGCTTTCCAACGCCAGATATCATCCAATCGACTCAAATCACTGAAATAAATAGAAATGATCATCATTATCAACAATGAATTTGTTTTTTCAAGTATTAATTATCATAAATTTAAAAAATATAATAAATAAACGTGGAAATAATCAAATCTAATCATCAGCATCACAAAAATGAAATTGAACAGCTTACTCAGAATGAACTATGACGTGAGTGAGTGAATCTGTAAGCGTGTCGACAATGTTGGCCCTGAATTGGTAAAGAAGAAGCTCGTATCGATCCAAAGCACTGAATGCGATTCTCCGTCGCAATGGTGAACGCAAATCATCGTACAAATCTAAATAGATGCTGAACAGAAAAAGCAAAATAAAAAAATAATATTTTTAATTCAACCAATCACAACAAACATACATCTCACACTTACGTGCAATTCAAAAATATTCCATATTTGTATGGTATTGTTGATAGAAATTGTTGACTTTTCGAATCATCAACGTCCGTTTTCTAAAATAGTAATAAAATTATTACAAATAATTAAAAAAAAGATTATTATTAATTCAGTCAAAAAGCAATTAAAAATCATTTAAATAAATTCCATTATTAATTGATAAAAGAACATAACAAAAACAAAAATTTCTTTTTTTCAAACAACCTCAAGTGGTACTGTTGTCAGTAGATCATGAAGAGTTTCCGCATCTACAGGATCAGTATAACTGTCGCCGTATTGATCGAAGTTTCGTTTAAAATGTCGTTTCATTGTAGCAGTTGTAAGTAACATATCTTTCGGTGTCCTAGATGTAAATAAATAAATAAACAAATTTGAATTTTCATAATTGACTTACCATTGTATGAAAGAATTTGTTTGGATACATCGAATAAGCCAACTCAATTTCAGCACATCCACAGTTGAAGCACGCACTACAGATTTCACTTTCACCGTCTGACGACCGGCAACTATGCAAAATGTGTTAGCACCCAAAATAAACAAACAAACAAACAAATAAATAAATAAACAACGCTGCATGTCAATCAAGTGAAATAAAATTTACCAGGATGCTGGACTACAGTGCCGCCGAGTTCGACAACTTTGGCTTCCAAATTTTCTTTGGTGAAAGTGTCATTGCCGTTCAAAATGCACAGTTCACGCCCTTGGAATATGTTGAAAATTGCTTTAAATTCACGCATCCGTTTCGATTGGTCCAAATTTTTCATCGCCTCAACACGACAACGTCGATCGGCCGCAACAGTCGCTTTACGTTTGCGCTTTTTTGAAATATTTTTCAAATTCATAATTTGATTATCATTTTTCATTTCGGCCAAACGTTTCGACGTGCAATCGACTGACAACTGAATGTAATAAATGGAAATTAAAACTGCCATTAAAAATGATGATGATAATGCAAAGAAAAGAAAAGAAAAGAAAAGAAGCAATTTACATCTTTGAAATTTAAAAATTGTTCTACAGTCATACAATCACGCCACGTTTTGTCATGTCGAATTGCTTGCACTCTTGGAAAGCGTAACGTGAAGCCCAATGGAAACTGACCACTGGTTACAATTTGAGCAGCTTTCACCTGAAAGAAAAAAAAGCATATTAAACAACAACCATATTTAAATTTATGATACAATGTATGCATTATTATTATTATTATTATTATTATTGAAGTTGTTCTCTTGTTTTACTTGTACAATTGTCGATTGTTCAGGATGGATGTAAACTTCAGGCTTTTCGGAGCCAAGTTTTAACCATGACGGCGGCTGGCCACGCTTCAAACGTAATTGCACAAGTTTAGCATTGAAATCGTACAATTCTTTCAACGAATAGCCACTGCCCACTCGTCCCAGTGCGACAAACCAAGGCGTGGAAGAACTGCAATCTGCAAATTGTTTGAACAAGCAGTGTACAAATTGATGCTCATCAATTTCACATTTCACATTACCCTACCGTCAACTGTTTCAACTTTTTCCTTATCATAATTTTCCATCAGTGCAATCATGAAATGAGATAACAAATTCGACCGTCGACCAGTGCCAAAATAGCCACCAACAATCAAAACGTCAAGATCATCAATAAGACCATTGATATAATCTGGCTAAAAGAAGAAGAAGAAGAAGAAGAAGAAGAAAACAACAACAACAACAACAACAGCAAAAACACTTCAATTAACAACAAATAATATCCAACTGATTACTTTAATTTTAAACCATCCGGCAGATAAAGTTCTCGAGTTTGGCCTGCAAGTGAAATGTTGAATGATTAGTGAAATTAAAAAAAAATTTTTTTTAATTACTTGTAAAGTGACGTTGGATCTTTCACCATGATACCTTCTTCACCTCTGCCGACCGTTTCGTTCAACAATTCAATCACTTGATCACTTGAACAAAATTAATCAAGAGCAAGATGTAAATTTGCATAAATTAATCAAGCCAACGTACGCGGAATCAGTGAGTTGCTGGTGGACAATTTGCAAACGTTCCGGCACATCACAAACTGAGGAGCGTAATTTTTGCAAACGTTCACTGAGAGGCATGCTGGCCAGTGGACAGTCGTTCAAGAACAGACAGTCAAAAACCATATAGCACGGGTTGAGATGCGAGTCCAGTTTCAACGTCTTCACGTCCACATGCTCGCCTTTGCCAACTATATAAATTATTAAAAATGAAAAAAAACAGTAAATTTTTTTTTGAATTAAATTCAACAATTCAAACCGAAACGTCTGGCCGTTCGATCCCAGGCGATCATTTCACCGTCAAGAATACAATTGTGCACGTGATTTTCAAACGCTCGGTGAATAAATTGAGTCAAATTTCCCACAAACGGTGTAGAACCGTACGAAGAAGTGAAATCAATACCACTGAAGAGGCATATATTAAACAAGCAGAAATTTGAATAATTTCTCCATTCACAAAACTACTTTCGTGAAAAGTATTTGTAATTGTTGTTGTCGTCTTTGTGCAATTGGACACGTTCGCCGTCGAATTTGGTTTCGACGTAAAATTTGCAACCGGCAACTATTTGGCATATTATTTGGTCGGGAAATATCAAGGCAGCCAACATTGGTCTGTACGCTTTGAACAGCTCTATTGAACAACAACCGCCGGCTGAACTGCTTTCCAAAGGTTTCAACTGGGCACATACCGTTTCCAAAGATACGCTAACATCGTACAGGCGAACAGCATCCGGATGGTACAATTTCAATATTGAATTCGATGACAAACCAATCAAAAAAGATGAAAAAAAGAATATTACATATATATATATATATATACACAGATATATTGTGCTTTTCAAATTTCTCACTCGAACATCTTTCAACACGATACGCACGAACCATTTGAATTGTTCTGAATTCAAATTTCTGCAACACCAATCAATTTGTCTTTCCACTTGATCTGTAACATAAGTGAATAAAATCAACATCAATATTTTCAAATAATAATAATAATAATAATAATAATAATAATAATAATAATAATGAAACATAGAAACAAACTACCTCTGCTTCGATTAGCATGAGCTGATGCTAGTTGATCCAAGCAGCGATTGATGTCGAGCAGAGAAATTTGTCGATCCGCGTTTGCAAGAACCCTGCATTTCAACATGGAACTTATCAAAGCAGCAAAATCGCCATCCAATCTGCCAGTCGTCGACGACATCCTGGATTTAGTCGCCGGCAAGTGGAAGCCAAGCAGAGCTTTCGCATCCGGAGAATTTTTGTCAATTGCCATAATTTGGATGAACTTTTTGGCGAGCATGTTCTGCAAATTAGAGAATAATATTTTTAAAAAAAGATGTGCAACTGTACAAAAATGTCGCACCACACCTCTTTCAGACCGATCGGTCCGCGGGCGTTGTCCAATTTCGGAACCAAAAGTCTGAGTACAGGGAAAAATGATTCTTCCAAACTGTTGCTGTTGTTCTTGCTGGCAACACAATTTTGGTATTTGCTTTTGAACCGTTCACGCCAACAGTGGAAAAATTTGCCCAATATCCGACGCTTTTCAGCTTGATTTCTTGTTGAAGCACAAGCTTGAAAAATTGAACACAAATCCACAAACGGAATCTCTGATTCTATACTACAACATGATTGTTCCATTTTTCTGTTCAGAAAAAAAATATTATAATTAATGTTTAAAAGCAAACAAACAAACAGTTGAAATAATCAACACCGTTGTTGAATGATCATCAACTGGAACAAATTAATAGGACGAAAATAAAAAAATATTTGTTTATTTATTTAAATAAATTTTTGATAATTTTCTCAAAATTCAAGGCACACAAAACTATACAGTAGAAAATGGCCTACGTTTGTAATATTTTTGAAAAGAAATCAACCTAAAAATGCCACATATTGAACGTACAAAAAATAAATAATAATAAAACAACTTTAAATATGCATTCTTAGCTTGAATTGCTGCAATTTGCTTTCTTTTTCTTCTTTGTATTTTTTTTCTTGTCTTTCTTTCTCATTCATAAACAAAAAAAATAATAAATTAATTAATCAATCAATCAATCAATCCATTCATCATTCAAGCTAATAATAATTCTTCAGATCACAACTTCAAACCGAAAAGACGCTTTTTGCGCTTCTCGAGAAGCTTGTTTTTCGAATCTGACAAATTTTTTATCTGCATCTGATCACAATCGACCCTCATTGACGCTAACGCGTTGGACATTTCTTCCTGAAAATAAATAAATATTCCATCATTGTAATTAATAATTGCAGCTTATTTGTTTTTTATTTCTTTATTACTTGAACATCGTTCCAAATAACTTTTTTCTCAGATAAAACAGAAACTGTACACAGCGGAGTTTCTGGAACAGCTTGGCAACCCTACAATAAAATGCAATTAAAACTCACAATTGACAAAAATAATAACACATACAGTAATCCAGGAATGAGTCATCACTTGATCAATTCGCAAACGATCGCTCGGATCAGTTTTAAGTAAGCCTCGAATAAGATCTTTGGCTAATTGTTGAACAAAAATAAACAAATAAATAAATAAATAAATAAATAGTGAACAAACAATTTAAATTCATTTACCACTATCAGAAACGTTGTCCCATTCGGGTGATGGAAAAACATACTGACCAGAACGAATTCGACTTTTCATTCCAGGAGACATCGGCAAACCATGCGACGAATAGAATGGTGGAAATCCACAAAGACTGAAAAGTTGTTAACAATACAACAGAACAATAATAATATATCCAAACATCTACAATACTCACAGTATGTACATGACCACTCCTAGTGACCACATGTCGCAAGATTTGTCATATTTTTCTGTTCCCAAAATTTCAGGAGCCACGTAATATGGTGTATAACATGGTGTTTCCAGTGATTTCACAGCACTGGGTTCGGTTCGTTTGGCAAAACCGAAATCGGTCAATTTAATTACAGCATCGTCAGAAACTTTAGTATAGAGCAAATTTTCTGGCTTTAAATTAATAAAAAAAAACAGAAATTATACATACACAAAAATTAAATATCAAATAGAAAAATAATTTATAGAAAAAAAAATTTTTTTTTGTACTTTAATATCACGATGGGCAATTTGCAAACTGTGCAAAAAACGTACTGCAGAACAAATGTCATACATAATCGAAGCAGCTTCTGTAAAAAAGGTGAACGATTATCACTTTTTCAATTTGCATAATTGAAACGTACCTCGTTCTGTAAAAGCGTGTTCGCCTCGACGTTGAATTCGACTAAATAATTCACCTCCTTCCATGCTATTTATTAAAAAGAAAAGTAAAGTTATTTTTGAAAAGTCAAAACGACAAACAATTGAAATGAATACGACCTTAAATTATAAAATAACATTCAAAGATCATCTTTGCAATGCATATCATTTCATAAATTTAATTATCAAATTAATAATAAAAAAAAGAAATAAATGACAAAAAGCGGGACATATCATACAAATTCAATACATGATTTATCAATAAATATAATTTTGTTCAAAAAGAAAAACACACGCAATTATTATTATAAAATGTGTGTAGCAAATGCGAAGCAATCAATACTAAAATTTCATTATTCATGATCAGAATAGTTAATGATGATGTTGTCCTACGGTTGCCAAAAATAGTTTCCTCCACTGAACAAATTTATTTTTACGATTGAAGCAGAAATGGATAAAACTGAAGCAAGTAATATTGCATTAGATAAATATTCAAATTTTGAACACTGATCCAAATATTTAGAATAAGATAAAGAAGAGAGAGAATGAATGCATGGATTTGTTGAAAATTGCAACAAAGAATGATTTGTTGATATCAAGAAAGTAAGTTGAATGAAAAATCAATTTCGAATAAATTGAAATTTTGCAATTTCAAAATTTTGCCAAAATTGAACAAGCAGAATGAAATTGAAAAATAAAAAAAATTTTTTTTTCAAAAATCCACTTACCATTCCATGACAATCAACAAACATTTTGTATTGCTGAACGAGTTGAGATACACGTCATAAATTGTGACAATATTTTTATGATTTCTGGCCAAACAATGCAATTCCACTTCGCGTCTAGCTTTCGGAGTGTCGCACAACACCTGAACAAAGAAAAGATGAATTTAAATTTTCATACAACACTTGCTTTCTATTGGTTGAATTATCAAAAAAAAAAAAAATAAATGGAAATGACCACAAAGAATGACAATTTTTTCATACTTTGAGGGCAAATTTTTCACCAGTTTTACGCTTGAAGCATTCGACAACTTTGCCATTCAAACCAACGCCCAGGACAGTTTTGCTGACCCGGTAATCTTCGGTTATCATGCGTGTAAGCGGCTTCAAGTGGACTCCGTTGGCATCATAAGTAAAGGAAAACTGTTGCTTATCATCAGCACCACCAGCATTATCTACAGTATTCGACGCTGAAGATTTCTTTTTCAAAGCAGAAACCACATCCGAACGACCGTCGACTGCTTTGACCGTCGACTGGCCATTATTCATAACTGTAGTAGAAGATTTGGACGACATGTTCTTGAAAAAGAACACTAATAAATAAATATCATATTAATAATGATAAATTTGCAACGAATAATGGGCAAAATCATTGCCACAAAGTTTCATCAGAAATAAAAAAAGAAAAAAACCTGCCCGACGAGCAGCAACAAAACACAGATCTCAACGCTACAGCAATTCACGTGAAAATGATCACATCAAGCACGTGAACAAAGCTACAACATCGCGATGATAAAATTGAAATCAAGCATCAATTGAAATGAACAGTTTAATTCGACTGAAAGGAAAAAGCACAAATAACACGGCCTTGAAAAATCTGAACACTGAAACTCATCAGCGTCAAATATTAAAACATCATTTTCACCAACTTCATCAATTCAAATCAAATCAAATGACACACCATACATAAATGATCATCACTCATTCCATTTCCACTCCACAATAAAAAATGACATTTATTTGAAACAATCAAGTTCTCTTTATTTCATTTGTTCATTTTATTATTATTTTTTTGTTAATGCAACCTCTATTATTGTTAATAATAAAAATAATTTTCCCTTTCTTTTCTGTAAATTTCTACTCTACTGTGTTTACTGTATCGTCAATACGCATTATGCCAAATTAATTTTGATGACAAATTTAAAATGCACCACTGTTCATTAATATAATGAGACATCTTCTTCTCTTTACGCTTGACAAGCAAGCATGCATTGTTTTCAAGTGAAACATTGAATTTCATATTTTTGTTCTCATTTGCAAACATTGTTGCATGCTTGAAATTAAAAAAAAGCACTAACACACGCAATGAACACACGTTTAAATTAAATTGAATAAATAAATCAAATATTATTTCTGAACAATTGTAACAATGTTCAACCTCAGCAACAAATAATAATTAAAACTGACTGACAAATGCGCACAATTTCAGACAATTCTAGAAATAAACAAAATTGTAAAACTGGTTGTTCAAATCACTAAACTATTCACTATTTGCAAACTGCTTGGATCAACAAAATCATCCATGCTCCATTTAGTCATCTATTTTTAACCTTGCATGCATGCAATTAAGAAACATATGAAGATTATGATTAATGAGGAAAATTAGTAAAACAAATTCATCGACTATGCATTTACTTTATATATCTATCACAAGCTGACCTCATTACACGGTTAAAAAATCTGAAAATTTGCCGCGCAAACAAACATAACATATTAACAATAATAAAACAATTATCATACTTTTTATTCTGTAGGCTTCTTATTAATTAGCAAATACACTTTCTTGTCACTTTTGAACAAATATATTCAAATATACCATGTCAGAAATGTACCAATCAAAACTGCAAAACAACCAAATACCGTACACAACACTGAAGACTGCCGCAAAGTTCAGAATTGACAGTAAATGAGACAATCAAGTTAAGTTATGTTAAAGTTTTACTGTAATTCAATTTTGTAGATGTATTCAGTGAAATTTAAATATTGAAAAAATATTTAAATTAAATAATATTTCTATAAATATTTTTTTTTGAAGTTATTAACAACTCTCGGACAAAGTATTTCAATTTTTAATGATTCATGCGGACAGCGAGTAGTAATGTCGTTTTTGCATGTTTCATTAAAAGTTCAATAAATGAATAAAATTGGCAAGAATGCAGAAAAAAAATTAAAAATTAACATCACTGAACAAAGCTCAAAAGAGGGATGCTATGCTTTGATCGGCGGTGAGATGCCAAGTATTGCGTTTTCAGAGATATTAACAACACGCCCAGTTCAGTGAACACCCGGATTTATGAGAAACAAATTGTTCTCTTCTTTTTTGATCCATTTCATCAATTGTTCAACACGACTTACAGCTTCTGGTTTTGTAATCAAAGGACTGAAAACGGCATAAACTTCAAAAGCTGTGGTTACCTTATAAAAAAAAAGAAATTAATTTAAGCATTATCGACTGAAGTAAATTTTGAATTTCTTACCCAACCAAGAATGTTCTCCAAATCTCCAGTGACATAGAATATATTGTGCTTGTGCTTTTCACTGTGCATAAAGTTGTGAATTAACAAGTAACGATTGAACAAATGCTTTTCAAAATATTCGTCACGATAAGGTAGAGAAAGTGACATGCTAGTAAATTGAGATTTGGTACGATGCTTGTAAATAAAGTGAATCAAATCAGGAATACCCAGCTAAAATACAAAGCAAACAAACATACATACAAATAGACACTGAGCAGTGAAAATTTAAATTTAATATAATTGTTACTTCGTTGATTTCAAAACGTTTTCTCTCTTGTTGCAGTTCATTCAAAATGGCGAGTGCTTTAGTTCGAGTAAATTTCTACAAAAATCATAAGAAAAATAAAAAACCTCAATCCATTTCAATAAAAAACTCACATCAATAATTTTGTTCCTAACTTCAGACATGGTAAAAAAAGAATCCTTCTCCGCAGTGAGCAGTAACAAGCAAGCAGGACTATTTTCCGTAAGATATGAAATGTGAGCACTTAAAAAGGTACTAAAAAAATTTTTTCCAAAATTAATAAATATTTTTCACATTTATTCACACAAAAGGGAAAAAATTTCACACGATTCATCATAGGCTGGTAGACATATCGGCGACCAGGATTCGGCATCTTTGAAAGAAATGTTCGAAGCTACAAGATTGATGAGCAATGCGAGATCACTGGGCGACAGTGTGGCTTTTTTCTTTCCTGAATAAGCAACCAACTGATCGTGAACTAACAATACAGCAAATACAATGCACTAAAAATATAGAATGAGAAAAAAAATTTTTTTTCCATTAATTGCAGTTTGCAAGACAAATAAAAATAGAGAATAAATTACAACTTTGGGCTTCCAACCTTTGGCTGTGAACAGCAAGACGACATCACTTGGACGATGGTTTCTCTGGTCGAATGAGGCAGTGTATAACAACGCACAGCGTTGAGAAGCAAAGAGAAATCCGTTTCCATGACCAAAATCAGACGTTCCAATGTGCGTTCAGTTCCCGCCAAAAGACGACGTAAATCGAAATTTTTACGCTCCTCAAAAATACGACTCAACTGCACTTGTGTCAGCACTGTCAAAATCTGACGATGCACCAAATCCAACTGTCTGGACAATTGTTCAGCGGAATCACTGCGTCTGCTGACAAGGCACAAAATCAATGGAGCTCTGTGGGAAAATACAAAAGTCCACACGCCGGCTCGTATGGTTCGCAGCTCGTCGCCTTCATTTTGGCTGGATACAAAAGAAACCAGCGCTTGAATAACGCCCATCAAGCTAGACAATTCTTCTTCACTACCATGCCTGAAAATTGAACAAAATACATCAGTACAATCATTATCATCAAAAAAAACCTACTTTATACATGAACATCAACTTGTGATACTGTAATTTTATCCGATTCATTTTTAACAACTTATCAATGGTTCGATTTTTAACAACGTTTCGATAAAAGAATTTTTATCTGAATGTTAACGTTCACATGCATTTATTTCATAATTTTAAAATATTCTACATCATGCAATGCAAACTTTTTGAACAAAATACAACAATATATATACGTATAGTCTACCTCGTATAGACTGGCTTTCCAGCATCGGAAAGAACAAATACATGTTTATCATGATCACTGAGCAAAGTGGTCACATAACTTTGCAACGCATCTGAACTTCGCGATTCCGATGATTTTGAACACGAATGTAAATGTAGAGACTCTTCGCAAAAAACAGATGTAACCAACTTGTCACAGATGACAGTATCCAAAATCTAAATTCAAAAAAAAATAATCATTAGTTAATTAACTGATAATGAATAATATCACTTGTTCAGTAATGGCTAGACTTTCCATTTCATCTGTGATCTTCGGTACTGATCGATAAGATGGCAGTTCAGATTCCGTTGTCTCACTATTTTTTTTGTCAGTAGGAACAGAATGCGGCATACTGAACGCATCCACATGGCTAGATGCCTGACTTATTTCTGCCATGCACAGATTCAATAACTGAAATAGACTTCTGATTTTATTTTATTTTATTTTTATGAATAATATGAAGAAACAAAGAATTTCAAATGAAAATTATTATTCATAATTAAAAAGTTGACATTTAAACAAATTTGTTAACAATTTCAACAACAACAACAACAACAACAACAACAACACTCGGAAACGAAGCAAAAGCTGAACAATAAATGAAATTAAATGCCATTTTTCAAAAATGATGCAACAAATTGATAACAGATTGCCACTGCGGAATGATAAATATTCTCAAAGGAGATTTATAAATGCTATGGCTGTGCAAATGAACAACTGAATAACATATTGTTCTCAAAAATATCGCATAAAGTACGAAAATGATGCATTAAGTAAACAATTCATTTTGGCATTCGATGACGACTGAAGCGATCATTTAAACAAACCCCATTGCCGTTTAATCATCACAAAGAGAGAGAACAAAATTTGATATCATAAACCAAATTATATTTGTAAAAATGCAATTTTTTCAGATTATCTACCATATTAAAATATTAAACTGAATAGAGCGTTTCATCAGATAACCAGGAAAAAATATCATATTACATAAGGGTCAGATAAACTCAGAACTAAATTACATCTTTTGTATTTCTTTACACCTCATGGACAACATCCAATCCATTTAAATAACAATGTATCTAATACACTGTCAAACGTAATAAATGACAAAACACAAAGAAAAATATAAAAAATTCTCAGTTTCAAAGCATAAAAAGCTGTTCAGTGAAAATTTTTAAATTAATACACTACACGAGTGAATATGCATTCAAAAAAATAAATGTTTGTTATATTTCAAAAGAAGGAAAAATTATTTAATGCATTTCACAATAAACATGAAAAAAGGTTCCCGATAGCATTGAAACATGTGTCACACTTCAAAATTTCCTCATTGGAAAATTAATGTTCACCACAATTGACAAAAACTGAACGTCATAAATCTAGATATTTCCAGCTACTTCAAGTATTTACTAGAAAAAACGTATTTTATGCAGAAGTTTTACTTATTAAAACATTCATCTATAAAACAATCTTTATATTTCTATAGATCAAGTCAAATTTATTGAACAATTTTAAGTAATAAACATTTATTATAAGATGCAATCAATAATTCATAAAATCAAAAATTTTTTAATCTATTAAAAAATTTTTTATTCCCTCACATTAAAAAATCAAACTAAAAAATAAATAATTTAAAACAGAAAATCAAAAGTTAAACAAACAAAATTTAGACATTTCAACCTCGTTAACTTGGTGATCTCAGCATCAGAAACAGAGCGGAAATCACAAACAGAATTAATCACCTACTTTTACAATGCATTAACAGCACTGAAATGTATTAAAGTTACATTAAATAAAATACTTTAAATTAAAAAATTTCCACGACAGATTCGTTACAACACAACTCAATGGCTACAAATACTTACTAATCGAGAGCAGCTACAAACTAATAAATAAATCTAAGATATATCTAATAATACAGCGTACAAATAACAAAATTCCATTCTGTTTTAAAAATTTTATAACAATAAATACATTATTTGAACAAACAAATAAAGAGATACATCGCTATTTTCTCAGATAACTTTAGTTATCAAATGACGGAACAATAATGCTGATACTAATAATAATACAAAACTCATTATTGTCAAATTACTAAAAAAAGTAAACCAAGAAATATAACAGTGAATATACAGATTAATGATTAACTAATAAAACAGCATTTAACAACAACATAACTCTTGAAAACTAACAAAGCAACATTATGTATATATAATGTGTGAAAATTTTCTGCATAACTACAAGCAGCTGTTAAATGATGAACAAAAAACGTATTAATATTGCTTACCAATAAATCAGTCAGCAGTGAAATTCAAACAAAAGCTACAGTTATAAACCTTTTGCTTCACACAGCCAAAGCTATAATAGAAAACCTGAATAGAAAATCAACTAAAGAAGCAGTAATTTTAATAAAAACAAAAAGAAAAAGAAGAATATGCCCAGAAATAAAACAAATATGCCACTTAACAACAAACAATATATGCTACAACTATTTAAGATGCAATATTTTTTTAAATATTCAGAAAAAAAGCACAAAGATCAAATAAAATTAACTCATCTCTAAATTAAACTTTACACGTTTTACATCAATGATTTTTCATTTACGAAATAACTTTCTGACATAATGTCTTATTATTTCAACAAAACATTTATAAAAAAAATTAAGCACAACATATTCCAAAACAGTATTCAGTTTTTTAAGATGATACAGTATGATAAATACTATAATGCAAGGTCAAATATATAAAGTAAATGATGCTTGTCCATTATTGTAGCAATAATAATAATAGATTTATATGATGCATATAATTGTTATAAAATAATCTATGTACGTAAAACAATATTTTTCATTACTGTACTATATGAAATTGAATGCTTTGTTGAAATAATTCTCTTTGCATGTTTAAAATAATAAATTCAAAAGTAGTTTCACTGAAGATATTGTAATTGCGCATAATTACCTGCTCAGCGTATTATGTGACAGATTGCTCTAATGTCAATGTTACTCCTGATAATTCAATGTTTCGAATCTTTAATTTACATATCTTTCAAGTATTTGAATTATGAAGTAATTATATCATTACGGGACCCATTACAAACAATTTAGACATGATTTATAGTAAAAATCGGTAATGATTAGTAATCAGATACTAACAGCAGTAGGTTAATGCACGTTTGTCAATAAAACCCAAACTTCAAAAAAATTCAATCTAAATATTACATTAATTAAATTATATTATATTAATAAATAATAAACAAAATATAGGTGATTTCACATGTATATCTACTTTTAATTATCTTATAGCAAAGAAAAGTGAGATAAATTACGATCCATTAAATCGGTTATATTGATCAGTTGATGTTCGGCCAGTTGACGAGAATGTTCTTGCTCTTGGAGCATTGCTCGAACCAAATCGCCTTCAAGCTGACCGTAATGCTTCTGTTGATCAGCATTCTGGCAAATTGCATACAAATTTTTAAGAGCTCCCGATGACCACAACTGTGCAGTAGCATCGGCATTGTTTTGAGCAAGATGTAAAGATGATGTGAACAATTTCAAAGCTTCTTGCAAATGTTCCGGCCTGGGATTGACACCAAGAAGCATTTGGCCAATCAGCACAAAGCAAAACGATACCAAATGGTTGAGATCTTCTTTGGAAGTTACTTCTAAAGCGTCGCAGAGAACCTTTTTCGCCTCTGAGTAACGTCGTTGAAGCATCAAATGCATGCCCCGTACGAATAAACTCGCCGCTCTCAAGTTGATCGATTGCTCAGCTAAACGTTCAGGGTTTATGTCCATTAAATTGTAAAACTCAGATTCCCGTCCACACTGTAAATAAAGTACAGCCAAATTCAGATTGAGGTAAAACGAAAGCTTCGGATCTCTGTTGAACCTAAGGGCGGCGGCGAACTGAGCTTCAGCTGCCTGAGCTTGGTCCATTGATACAGCATAAAGTCCAAGCAACATGTGCAACCGTGAACCATATTGATAAAACAAACGTGGACTACAATGACAAGCAGATTTCAACAGCGAAATTTCTTTTACTGCTGACACATAGTGGCCAGTATTCAACTGGGAAAGAATACTGTGCTCCAGTAATAAAAGCCATAAACTTTGCGCCACATTATCCTCTTCATTCAATCTTCTTAATTTTTCCACATGCGCTAATGCTCGTTCAGCATACTGACGTGCTTTGTTAAACTTGCCACAATGCAGCGCTTGCATCACTGTCATTGCATACACTAATATACAAAGATGTTCGTCTGAAATCCACTGAAAATATTCATACTGTTGCTGTTCGTCTTTTTGTTCTTGATGCACAGTATGCGTGATCATCTTCAAAATAAATATTTTTCAATAACAATTAAAATGGAAATTAGTACAGTAAAATTATTTTCATCTTGACAACAGTACTTACTCATAAAATAAAATCTACTAACGACAATAATAATTTGCTTTAAGAAACAAGCTCAGAATTATAATAAAATTACGATATAAAAAAAATAATAATAAGCTTTCTACAAAACTTTTCGCCGAATAAACATAACTTGAAACTTACTTGAACAAGTTGTTGCAGTTCGATCAAACAAGCTTTGCTGCTTTTCGCTTTACCTTCAGACATAAAATAACAAATCTGAATCACAAAAAACCAGGCTCGAAGATGTGCCCGACGAATCGATGATCCTTGCCAACTATCAATCAGCTGAGATACTTTACTCAGTGTTTGATGCAATTCTTTTACACGAGATTCAAACATGTAAAGCTGTGATATACTAAGCAGAATCATAATACGTATATAAATGCAGTTTTCGTTCACGGCGGCTTGATAACCCAGCTGAAGCACTTCTCTAGCAGTAATGTAATCACGATCATTCACCAAATGTTGAGCAAGCTGAAAAACTAGTTTGATTTGCCAACAAAACATACCTTGGCAATTTTTTAAAGTTTCAATTGTCTGATATAACAAATTTCTTCCTAAGGCACTCTCATTAGTTTTAAAATACAATTGCGCCAGTGAATATGCAGCATCACTGAGCACATCTTCAAATGCATGATGAGAACGAGCTAACGTAATCGCTCTTTCTAAATGCTGCCTTGCATGATCTATATTTTCCGTAAATGACCAATACATGTGACCAACTTGAAAATGCAGCCGAGCCTCAATTCCTATTGGTGGACTAAATTCAAAAATGGATAGCAAACATCGAAGAGCATTCACAATTTCAGGCGGACTGCGAGTTCGAAAATCTTCTGCCATCGATAGCAAACCCAAATAATAAGCATCCTGAAAGGGCAACATCTATTATGCGTCGGCTTCTATTAAAACAAGATGTCTTTTCGGAATTCAACAAAAACACTCTAAAATAATCTTCAAATTTTATTTACGGAAGCTACAGTAATAAGAAATATAAAATTCAAGTTACATTACAGTACTCATATTTATATGTGTAATTTCTGTAGATGAAAAATTTATAAATATTATAAAAATAATCATTATACAGTTATATATTGATAAATTAATTATTTACAGCAAGTTTTGATTGATAGATGTAACACTACGTAAAAATGTTGTTGCGATATAAAAAAAGTATTCTGAGTTATAACGATAAATATGAACATGAATTCATCAAATAAATATGCATAATGACTGAGTTCATTATTACATGATTATATTAATAAATTATTTCGGCCATGCACCTTAAAATTGTTATTAATTAAATAAATGGTATTTTTTGTAAATGTAAGCATTTATAAAATACTGGAAGTTGGAGGTAAATGCACTACTTAAGTAAGTATAAAACACTAAGTGTGAAATGTTTCTCTGTAACGTTTCTATTTCTTGCTAAAGCTACGACAAAACATCAGCCTAGCGATTCATCTGAAAAGAGCAAATGTAACACCTAATGATTTTAATTTCACTTTAAAAATTTAACAACTTAAGTTGTAATTATTATGTGAAAAGTTGAGGCTTCTTGACTAACAATTTGAAGTTTAGTTATGAACTGAAATGCTGACTAAGAAAGAAATATGAACTATGAAAAACTGACTAAGTAAAAGAACTAAAAAAAGACTAAGTAAGTAAAGAAAAGGAAAGACTTAAAGTAAAAATATTTAAAAATACCATCCTGTGAAACTGCCATTTCTTTCAGAAAGTCATTTCCAACACTTTTGAATTTTAATTAATACTTGAAAATCAATGTTCTAATTATCAAAATTGTCATGAAGACTAGTTTTCACTTGGCGGGATTTTCTATTTGTACATGTTTAATTGAAGTGATTGAGGTTATTTTACAGTCATAGATGAAAAAGAGAAATAAGGCAGTTGTTCATAAATTGGGATTGATATTAGTTATTTTACGATATTACACATCCGTTTTTATTTTTAACTTCAATATGGCCGTACGTAAAAAATGACTGTTTTATGAAAATGCACTTACCTCCATCAAAAAAGTTTGATCTGCTTTTGTAAGACTGGAATAAAGTGCTGAAAAACGTGAATTATTTGCTAATTTTGGTAATAAAGAAATAAAAATTTTTATTTTTTTTATATTTGCAATAATACGTTGTAAAAGTTTAGTGACTGAAAGTAAATTTGTTCTTCTTGGAATGAGAAGAACGAGGCACAAAGTACATTTCCATTTCATCATCTGGACAAAATTCGTTCATTTTCAAACCGTTGCAGTGACAATTTTTGAATAATCTTCTTTCGACGTTAAAGATTCCGACGAAAATGGTAAGTTGTTCATTTCCAGTTCTTCCGCCATACTTGAATTTTCATTCACTGCACTTGAGTATTCCAAACTACCTAGATCGACATCTTTCCCGTAAAAAACTTCCCGCGCTATTAAATTTGCACGTCTCATTGAATTACTTATGTCTGAAGGAATTTTTGGCAACAATGTATGAACTAACCACTGTAGTAGATAAAAGAACATTACAAACGCGATGAATACTGCTAGACGTGCAATTGTTATCTGCTGCCCTTTGACCGTGTGCTGGTACGTGTCTCTGTAATAGCAAATTTGATTCTCCTCAGGATAGTATTTTTTGTATTCTGGCCAAGAGGTTGTATTGAAAGAGATGAGTGTAAATTCCAAATAAGATTCATTTTGATCCTGTTTGAAGTAGAAATTATGCATCACTTTTGGAAGGGTTTCGCTAGTAAAAGCCAATACGGCACCGTTGCAAATGATAGCCAATTTCAAAATAATGTTCAAACAGCGATGCCAAGTGTCAATGCCGGCTACTCTTATTGGCACCGGCCGTCTGTAAGAGACAACAAAATTGATTGCATCTAAGCGTACTTCGACAATGTTATTTAGCAGACAGATCATAGGTGCCAGTGGGAAAACGGAAACGAACAATGTTACATAGCCAAACTGTACCATCATTTCTAAATATTCTGCATAGACTCCATCAAGATGAGGTTCATTCAAGGCAAAGTCTTTTCGCCATGTAGGTTGATTTCGCCCTCCATTAACACCCTCTTCTATGGGGCTTACTTCAGATGTGACTAGTCGACGGCCTGAAAACGAAAAATGTTTTTTTTTATCAAACTGAACTTTGATTAAGCTTAATTTTAATAATTCTGCAACTTCATTATTTACTTATTTTCTGCAGGAATTCACAGTTTTCTAAATATGAATAATTGAGGATTGTTGCAGTTTATTTATTACAGACTGTAACGTTATATAAAAGCAAAGTAACTTATTAGGACATTGGAACTGATTTATTAATTTACATGATTTCACACGGGGTTTGATGATTAATCATTTCATTTTTTAATGTAGTTAATCTGAATGTTTGATGATTTAAAGAAATGCTGTATTTTTGAATTTATTAACTTAAGCGTAAGAAATGTGTGAAATGAAAAAATCAATTTGAAAGTTGTAAAGTGAATTTTACTGACGTAATTAAGAAAGAATTTTTTTCATGCAATCAGTTAACTGTCTATGCTAGCTTTTTATATTTTTTGAAGAAATTTTCTTCAACATTAGCATTACACATAGTAGTAGGAATTTTATAGCAAGAAAGAAGAAACGAATTATTTTTTTTTCTGCACAGTTGGATATGGCATAAATTCTTTTTACGACAGCAATAACAATTTATGTAGTTGACTGATATATTGTGGTGCAATCAATTTTTCACGCATACAAAAAAAGAATCTTTATTTGTGTGAAAGAATTAATTCCCATGTTGAATAGATTGAATGATGACTTTTTGGATTAGTATTGAATGAAATATTTCAAATTTTTTGTGTTCAGAGTTTCTTAATCCTTGAGAAAAATCGTATTTGTAAGACTGTAAGCCGTATGGACGACGAACATTGTTAGTTGCTAAATATAAAACAGTTATTAATGTAAAATATCATTTTCATCACTACAGTTGCATTTTTTTGCTTGCATTATATTAGATTGCATCTTGAAAGATTACATCGGGGAAATGATGGATTGACTGTTTGTCATTAACTTCGTTGTAAATATTAATGCATACATCAATATTTGATATTGGTCAGTTTCTAAGGTGACATGAAATAATTCATAGTGTTCTTCTCAGAGCTATGGTTAAAAAAAATTGTTCAACTGACAGAGCATATGGATGATTTATTTCTGAATTTCCTGCCATATTTTCCCATTAATATTAGGAAATAATATAATACTACATGTGGACGTTGAAATAAACTACTTTCCAGTAGCTTTAAATAATAATTATTATCTTTTATTATGCATATTATTTAAAGTTAAATCAATCAATCTGCTTAATTTCTGCTATTTTGCATTCATAATAATGGCAGTTCTGCTGTGGGATTTAAGTAAAACTAATTATTAGATGAAAATGAATTTCACTTTATGGAAAATTATTTGAAAGTGAGAATTTTATAATAAAAGGAATATTTGAAATTTTTTTGACAAATCAGAACTGTGTAAACTGTAAATATCATAACATTGATGAACTTTATGAAATTGGCTATTGCCTGTTTTAAGGCTGATGATGCATATTGATTGCAATGATATAGACGTATCTAATAGTTGTATGAATAATCGAATGTAACCAATAATTTTTAATATTTAACTTTAATTGAAAAATAATAATTTAAATAACATTAATATTTACTAGTTTATTTTGTTTTTGTTTAATAATTTTCATTTCAGTTTATATTTTTACATAGCTTGATATTTTCTTTTGCCGTCATTGTCTTTTGCTTGGGGGAGTTAAACAAAATAGAGAAGCACAGTCAACAAGTGATTGATAATCGACAAACTGAGCATTAATTAAAAGCGTACGGTCTACCTGTTGGCGAAGTGAGATTAAACACTGGGGAAGCGGATGCTGTTCATCTAGGTCTTCTCTAATGGAAACTTGAGATATTCCTCACATTTAAAGTGGAATAATATTGCTTGGCTAAATGATATAAACAAAACGAACCAATAACAGAAGAAATGAAATAGATATTTGTCTGTTGAAAGTGATCTAGAAATAATATTTAAAATAATGTGTTTGTTGTGATTGAGCTTATTTTGTGTGATAATAAATTTATAAATTAAGTAAAGTAATAATATTCTTAACAACTATTCATAGTGAAGAAGGACTCATATTTATGAATAATTATTTGTCATTTGTTGTTTGTTATTGTCATCAAACCATACTTGTATTATTAACTTATTGAAGAATGTCGAATGATTTATTATTTAATGATGGTAATTAATTACTGAGATTTATTTTCTTCCTCCTCTTTTTTTAGTTAATGTTAATTGAGGAAAATTTGAACTGATTCAACATCATTTTAGTGGTGAACTTTCAATAGTACAATAATTATACTGAACAACTGTGCAGTATGATTTGAGGGAGAATTTTAAAGTTGAAATCGAAAAGGTGAAAGGAGCAATGTTAAAAAAAAGGAAAAAAATATCCCATGATGCTTACCTTTGAGAACCTTTTTCAAAAGTGGATATCCAAGTTCAGCGGCGTTGCTTATTAACAATCGAGCTAGGAGAAGTATGGCAATTGCTTGTACGGGTTCGTTGAGGCATCCTCCTGGATCGCAGAATTCTTTGAGATGGGTTTGTTCGTTTGGGAGTGAGAAATTTTGTCCGCGTATCAAAGCCGCATAGAATATTGGTCCAAAATTGTTGAGCAGCTCGAAAATGAACACCTTCCAAACGTAGCTGTTCAAATAATCCGTCTGCGTACGTGGACATTCGAAATCGGTCAGTCGGTGGGCACTTTGTTCATAAATTAAGCCCAGCGTCATCACGACGGCAAATGTGCACAGATGTATAATCATGCTGGTCACTTCGGATTGGTACACAAGCCAGAAGCCGCCGAAGTTTTTCAATAGACCGTAAATTTCAATTCGAATCACAATCAACGCCACCAACGCCAACAGAACTGCACTGATCAACAACAGCACGCCGGATAATGATGCACCTTTGCGGAAGATGTCCTTCAGAAGGGGCATTTGAAATTCGTGGTGGTTTATGATTGTTGAGGAAGAGCTGAGTCGGTGGATTTCAGTTTCATATTCTGGTCTCAGTCCTTCGCTGTACTCTTCCACGTCGAACGCATCCCATTGGAATGCTAGCGATGCTTCTCGTCGTTTCCAAGTTTCCAAAAAGAAAATTGCCCACGTCAAAGTGACCACAGTCATCAAAATAGCAGTATAATTGTCGAACGTGTAATTCCAAACTGCACTTTCGCAACTGTTGGCCAATGTCCACGGAACACAGTTTGCCGGTATGCAAACTGGGCACATGGTCAAATTGCCGGGCATCTTGTTTTTGTTGCAGATTTCTTCCAAATGGTCGCTGCTGTGCGTCAACGACAACGAACAAATGAAGCAAATCAAGCCGAACAGACCTGGCAATGTAAGCCAGGCTGTGTAATAGCCAAGCCAGGCGAAGTAGAAGGCGATCTTTTCGCCGAAATAGCTGCGGATCAGATGCAACGGCTGCGGCTTGAGTATGCAGCTGAAATTTGCCCAAGTCAATCGCAGAATTTGCCTAGTTGACCATTGGGTGTGGTCGGCAGGGTCCAGATTTTTGTAATCCGACGGACCGTCGTGCGGTGGGTAGGCGACTTTGTAGGCGCCGATGCTCAGCATCCAACTGATGCCGTGCTTGTTCTTGTTGTTCGGATCGCAGCGGGTTCGTTGCAACAGGTCGAAAACGATCCTTGAACGTTGATTTGTTGAAAACAGCTTCTCCTCTTCAAAAGCGTTGTACAAGTCCAGGCGACTTTGGACAAACGGTGCCGTGATGTGCAATGTCGGCTGCTTGATCAGCAATTGTTCTTGAATTGTGAAGCCGAACAGCGTCGACCTCGGCTCATTGGTCGTCAACATCTCGGGCTCGTTTGGCAAATGCTGCTGCTGGGATGTGTTGCATGCACGGGCCACCGCCCGGATGGGCACTTTCATTTGGAGCCTCTGCGCGCGACGACACAGCAACGAAAACGGCGCGTAAATTTTCACAAAGCAAACTCTACTGGACGGTTCACTTTCCACTTCCAACTGGAGACCCTCGGTCCGGAGATTCTGTTCGAAAAAGCATCTTTGTGCAATTAGCTTGTCAACACTGGCCTGCTTTTCGTAAACAAGGACAAAATCCACCAAATTTGGCTTCTGCTTCTGACCGTCGCTTCTCTGGCTGCACGACGACTGCACCAACCGACCACCTTGTCCTCCTCCATTTCCACCTCCACCTCCTCCAACTCTTTCTTCTTCTTCGTCTTCTTCTTCTTCTTTTTCTTTTTCTTGCAACAACAGCGTGGCTTTTGGATAACCGTTTGACAACGCCCCTGGCACCGATCCCAAAGCGACCAAGCTTCTACTGGACCGACGCCCACCACACGGCTGGTTTATGTCTTCGCTTTCTCTTCTTCTTTGCAACTGCAATTCTGGCAACCTGCTTGTCAACAACAAATTGTTCGATTGTTGCATCTAGACTCGCCTCGTATGGCGGCGGTAGTGGGCGGGTCAATTGCTTTTATTTATTGCTTTTTGACGTCACTGCCATGACCAATGGGGCTGTCACTTGCGATGGAATTTGACCGTCACTTTGCTACGTACACACACACACACACATATATATATATATACGTATATGTATATGTATATGTGGATTTATTTATTTAAATTGATTTATTCATATAAAATTCAATAGAAACAAACAAATTACTTTCAACCATAATTTTAAAAAATTACAATTAACTAGAAGATATACATATATATAAATATATATATGTATGTATGTATGTATAGATGTATGTTTATTGAATTGCAAAGCGAACCTCTCTCTCTCTCTCTCCTCTCTCTCTCTCTCTCTCTCTTTCTCTACGGAAACCGCAACTCTTGGAAACGGTTACAATCTATCATTGCTCTGCTCTGTTCAGATGATCGATCTTTCTCTTGTTTTATTAATATTATTATCATTTTTACTAAAAAAATACATTTCCAACTGATAATTATAATAATAATTATTATACAAAAATTAAATGATCAACACCCAGGTAAATGAGACCATGGTATAATTATAATAATGATGATGATCTGAGATTTGTATTGTTGTTGTTGTTGTTGTGGTTTTTTCTCCATTGCAATGGAACATTGGCATATATAGCTGAAGTTGTGCTCTTATTATGACAATTATTACAACTTTTGTCAGTTGATGTCTTAGTAGTCGGTCGAAGTTGGTTGAAATGATTCATCATCACCGGGCGTTGTGTTTGTTGCTTGGAAACTGCATTCACTGTGGAAACATTTTTGCCTGTTGTTTGACAAACTTGTCTGTCACCGATCGCATTTTATATCGATTTGAAAAATTGATTTATTGCATAATATTTCTGCGATTTATTTATTAATTTTTAATTTTGAAACAGAAATATTTCTTCTCATTTTTTTTTCTTTACCTCACTCTCTCTCTCTCTCTCTTTCTGTCTTTTTCTATTTTCTAACTTCTTTGCTTGTATATCGAATTCAAAAACAATTACAATTATAATATAATTGGAAAAAGCGAAAGTTGTTATAAAGAGCTATTAATTGATATTGCTCAACTGAAAATGGCATTACAACGTTTGGATGGATTGGTTCATTGAATTGACAAAATGAATACTAATATTTTGATGCGTGAACGAACAATTTGCTTTTTCAGGTCGAAGCGTTAAATGTTCTAGCCAAATCTCAATTCCTGCCATATTGGGGCAATAATAAGCAGAAATTCAATATTCTTAATATAAAATTGTTCTTCCATTTTAAATGAACAATTTTAAAACTACACTTATTCTATTCTAAAATTCTATTAACATTAACATTATTATTATTGTTGTTGTTGTTGTTTGGTGGTGGTGATGTTGTTGTTGTTGTTCTGCTAAACATTAGTGATATGAGCAAATTTAAAATAGAAATTTTAATACAATAATATACATGCTTAGTTAGCAGAGGTGAATTATTCATTACATCCAATACAATATCAATTCAGAAATGTTTTACTTGGAAAATTAAAACTTCTTCCATGAGAATCATTTTCAATTTATAACCCTTTTATAAAGTTATGCATTAATGTGAGATTATGTTGCATAATTAAATAAGTATAATAAGTATGTGATCGTGAAGATTTTTTCCAATAAATGCATCATATATGTTTGGAAAAATTGACAACTTTTTAATGAGCAAATGCTTGTATGTTACAAATGATGAATATGTAACGTGTCGTTTACAAATCAATGATTGCAATGCATAGCGGACAAGAACTGACGTTAATAGTGTTTATTGTATCAGTTAATGAACTGAAATAGCACGCTTAATTGTAATCCAACTGTTCTAAATGCGTGTTGATTTTTTCATTTATTTATGTATTCACTTGCATCTTTTATGAGATATTATTTATGGTGGAATGGAATTTAATGTACATTAGTGGTGCTTTTGAAATTTAAATATAAGCAACTAATTTTATCTTTTTCCCCAGTTATAAAGTTAGGAACAAAAAATTCGCATTCACTTACTTGGGATGTACCATTAAAGTTCACAACTTTAATGTGAATTTATTAAGTGAAAAACGGAAAACTGTATTCAACAGTTGAAATCTATATTTTTCTGTATGTTGTTAATAGAAAATGGAAAATTGTTACTTTATATTGTTCCGCTGGTTAGTTATACAAGGCTGTTTTTGAAATTTTACTTTCATCTTGGGAATTTATTAGCCCCAATTTTAATCTGTTGTAATCTATATAGTATTGATATTATATTTTCTCTTGAGAGTTGAAGGTAAATTTCCAACTTTTCAGCACAATTCTTGTTCTTTACCTCAACATGAATTTATTGGATTAGTTTTAAATTTGCATATTTATCTCTTATTATTACTTAATGCATTGTATGTTGTTGTTGTTGTTGTTGTTGTTCTTTTTGTTTTTAATTGATTTTACACAATGTTATTTCTGCTTAAGTTGTGTAATAATCACATTAATAAACTAGTAATGGATTTTGATAAATTTTGGAAAATCTTAAATGCACATTTTCATGTAATTTTGCTATTTTATTTCAACGCAAGATTGATATTATATTTTTTCATGCATATATATTTTTATATATGTATATACGGAAAAATGGATTCTTTTATTCTGGTTGATTGGCATTATCTGTTAGTAAGAAAATTTAAAAGGACTGTCAAACGCAAGGGGACTTGTAACTATCAGTTTTCAGCTGGTCAATCATAAATTGAGTCAATAAACTGTCTGTAGTTTCAATTTTGAAAATCTCAGGAAATATTGAAAATGAAGACCATTAATAAGATCTAAATATTGTCACTTGTAACTTCCTTTTTTTGTAGAATCGGTTGAAATCTATATATAGAATTTCTTTTTTTTTTCTTTTGAAGTCATTTTAAAATGTTTGTTCAAGAAAATTTTCAATTGAAATATGATACATGTATATGCATGTGTGTATGTGTGTATGCATTTATGGTTTAAGATGATGATTATATCTCATTATTTATGCGTAACATAGGATAATTTTATTAAGAAACAAATTTGAATTTTGAAATTCAAAAGCAGAGCGAAGTTGAGTTCCGTTTTGAGTAGAATTTATTTACTATGAAATTTGATAGCTTCCTATGAATTATTCAATACATTGATTGTAACATGTAACATTTTAAATATTTTTTCCCTATTCATACTGAGTTAATTATAAATAATGTACTATGTATTTGATTTAAAATGTATAATTCATCTGCTACTTTTCACTATGTCAGAATGAAAACTGACTTTATCTTTCTTTGTTGAGCTGAAATAATACGATCAATTTTATTAACATTATTTTGAATTGATTGCTTGGCAAATTGGTTATTAATGTAAAAGAAATTACATTATACATATATACATATATATACTGTCAACTTAGCTAGAATTTTCATTTTGAGGAAGTTTCAGTCAATGAAGTTTATTAAATAGTACGCAAATTTTTTATTTTTGTTGCTGTTTCTCTTTTAATCTGGAAAATTGATCAGTGCACTTTTTTTCTTTAATAAATTATTATTCGATAATTCTTTTTCTTTTGTAATTTTATTAGTAGTGGACAATTTTATTACTTTGCTGATGAATATGATTTATGCTAATTTTTTATGTAATGATCACAGTTCATTTTTTGTTTGAAACGAAGTTATTGCTTTTTCAAGTTAAAATCAAATTTTTATGCATTCATGCGATGGCATGCAAGAATATAATGACGAAATGTTTTAATGTCATGCTTTTTATTTTTTTTAATTTTTAAATCAACCTTAGCATGTATACATATATATATATGATGACATTAATCAGCTAGAGGCGAAGAATGTGCTAATTATGAGTGATCAATAATTGTTGCATTGCAAATAGGAGGAGAAAAAGAGAGGCGAAGGATGATGGCAAAATCTATGCATTTTTATATTCATTTACATTATTTGTGTGAATTTTTTGTGTTTGCGTTTAATGTTAAATTTATGTTTGAAAACTGTAAAAACGTGCGGCTTTTGTTGTTGAAAATTTGTTATCTGAAACTGGTGCTATTTTTGTAGTTTTATTATTAATTTCGGGATAATTTCGAATAGTTGATTAACCATCAATGAAACAATATACAAAATATCAATTAGGATATTCTTATCTCAACATCTTCTCTTTGGCAATTAAGATTTTTATTAATAAATACAATGAAAAGTTTAGAAATTATTCACTTCTACTTTTTTTTCTTAATATTTATTTTAAATTTGAATAACCAGTATTGTATTTTTTTAAAGTTCTTCTTCCATTTGTACAGGGTTTTTCAAAATTTTAGAATTTTTTAATTTTAATGGATTAGGTTTGACGTCAAAAAGAATTTTTGCTAATGTGAATTTTGATCAAGTGCTCTTGATTTTAGTCGATATTAAAAAAAGGAACAGAAAATAATTTTTTCATATCTTTCATTATGAAAAGAATGTCATGCCATTTTTGCAAGTTTATGAAAAGTTTGTTTTCAAATTAAAATGTTTTCTTCAGGCATAACAATAATGGAAAAATTAATTATGAAAAAAAATGGAAAAATTAATTATAAAGATTAAAAGTTGATTATTTCTATGGTTGTTATGTACAATGCGAATATTTTTCATCAGATGAAACTGTGCTAGGAGGATCAGCCAAAGTCGGTAGTTGTAATTCGTGTTTCAATGATGAAATTTAATTCTGTGATGGTCACAAATCAATCAGTTAATAATTAATAGCATTATAAATCTTTTTTTATTAGGCCAACATGAATCTACACACATTAGCATACTTGAATAACACTTTAAGACCATATGTATATTTGATGATGATAATGATGATAAAAGAAGCATTGAATTAATGCGCAGAGTTGATATTCAGTAATTTTATGATTTTATATTGAAATTTTATTTATTTATTTAATCAAAGCAGCTGTTAATAATAATAATAATAATAATAATAATAATAATGATAACTGTAAAAAGGTACCACTTTTTTAAATTAATTTTTAAATGTCGATTTATGAATCTTTTTTGCACTCTCATCTGATGATTTTTTGGTTTAATTGTTTCATGACTTTGTTAGAGTAAATCAACATTTCTTCGAGCTTTTATGCATGGACAGAAAAATTATCATTTTTTAATGATTGAAAATATGAAATGAATTATTTTCCCTTTTCTGCTGTAATTTACTTTGCAAATTATTTCCCTTCAGTTCTGCCATTTTTACTTAAATGATTAAGCCTGAATTTTAATTCATTAAAATGAATCAGTGAGTGAATCACTTCAGCAGCATTGTTTTTCATTTATAATATAAAATTAAAATTGTTGGTTTTTTTTTAAATTTTTTATTTAATAATTCAGTGCAATCAAAATGTTGATGAACTGAAATTTGAAAAGTGAATTTTTTTTTTGAATATTGCACAGGGAAAGTTCTTTTACTAAAAATAAATACAATGATTTGAATTGAAAAATTGTGTATTGTAAGGAAAGAAATTACACTTTATCAAACGATTTGATTTTCACAAATGGAGGTGATTATGCTAATTGAAATTTTATAGATTTTGAAGTTGAAAATATTCGTGTTTTTTTTTTTGATTGTGTTAAATTTTATCCAATGACAATTGTATATCATCGATGAAGAAAAATCTTGAAATCTTTTTTAAATTTATCATCGCTTTGCCTTGTTATGAAAGGTGAATTATGAGTCGTCGTTGAACAAAAAATACAATAATTTATATTTTATAAATATTATCTATTTATTATTTTGGTATTTTTCAATTTTTTCTTCTCAAAAATGTGAATTTATTGATGAATTTTTATATGAAAATGGAAATTATTCATAACTTACTAAGCAGATGTTTATGCTTGTATGTGTGTGGGTGTAATAGTTTTCTTATTTTAAATTTAACTTTTGGCAATGCTGTCTGATAATGTAAAAGAATTGGGTTTTGCGAAATTTATTTAATCTACCAATTTTGTGTTATTTAACTGAACTGCACTTTTGACGAGGGTCTTCAGGTTGTAAAATGGGAAACCGTAATTGATTTCATTTTTGATTGATTATTACTTTCACACAGATTCCCAGTTGTTGGAAATTTTATGATCGAATTTTCAACTGTTAACATTCAATCCTTCATCCTTTGCGTTCCGTTCTATTTCAATGTAAATTTTGAATTTTATTTGAATAAAAGCAAAACATTGTTAAAAAATTCCATTGCATCATCGCTTGTTCAAACATTCAGATTTTAGCTTTTGAATAAAATTTGTAAAGCAGTAAAAATGAAGAAGTGCAAGAAAATAAAATAAATGATTCTGCTTAATGATATCAAACTTGTCTGTACTACTGTTTATTTTTGTATATACATGTATACGAAGAATATTCATATAGGAGAAAATTTTTTAATTGTATTTAATTTTTTCTTTATATTTTAATTAGTTACTTTCTCGATGAATTGATATGTTTATAAAGAAACTTTTGAAAATGTCATTTTATTTGTTTTGTTGAATTCTTTATTGGCATTCTTCATAATATATCGTACTTTCAAATGATCAAAATTTATACATATGTGCAAATTTTACGAAAATTACAGTAAGACTTTTTTCTGCTTTTTAAATTTGAGAATTGTAATTATTTGATTAGTTCAAAAGTAGAAAATTGTAACTATAACCATATATTTATTTGCTTTTGTCCAGTTGCTGAACAGTTGTGAGCAGTGAGTGTTATTGAGTTGCATATATTAATATTAAAAATTTTAACGTTTGCGATTTATACATCCGTCAATAGAACATAAATTGATAAGAAAACAAATTTTGCTTGCATTTGCTGATATTTTTGAGAAATAAATTACAACCAATGCAGATCTGATAGGAATTTTTCCACAAGATAGTGTGCAGTTGTACTGAAAGAGAAGATTATCTTTTTTTATATTTTAATCAAAAAAAAAATCTCTACTTCCTGCTTTGAAGTTTCGAACAAAATTTAAAAAAATGCATGCTTATAAAAATAAATATGTATATGTGAATAAATAATTTTTTACAATAGCAGATGAAAATACTTACCAGACAGATGAGTAGAAGCTTCAACTGATGATCAATAAATAATGTGGTAGGTTAATTTTCCAGGACAATGCCAATTTCTTCTTTGTACTGCAGAATGCTTGAATTTGATTTTTAATATTTTTTTTGTTTTACTCTTTTTTGAATGGAGCTTTAATATTTTTCTTCTTTTATGCAGAAACGTGCAAATTTATAACAGTAAGTTTGATAATTGCTTGCATGAATTCAAGCTACCATCACATTTGCAGACGACTGTCTTCGATTTCGTTTTCTCTTATTATTATTATTATTGTTGTTGTTGTTGTTGTTGTTGTTGTTGTTATTATTATTATTATTATTATTATTATTATTACAGTTGTTGTTGTTGTTGGTAGTGGTGGTGGTGGTGTTGATATTGATTTTATCTGCACATCTTGCTCAAAATTGGCTTCTGTTACGCTCAATCTTCCATCAACACTTTGAAAATGAACAAAATATGAAATAATAAAGTTGAATTTTCAACTAAAAGAATGAAACGAATAATAAAATGATAACAGAAACCAAAGCTGATTGGCTTTTGGTTTGATGGCGTTGGTTTAATTTTCATAATTCTTTCCTTGTCCAGCGGGTGAAAACGCCTCTCTATCCAGCGATTGAACAGATGCCAACCTTCCATTTACCCTCCACTATTATTTTTTCAATTAAAAAACTGAATTTTATTCTGTTGAATTGCATTTAGGAAAAATTTTATTTTTACTTTTCAAAAACACACAAACAAGCAAATTCTCATTATTTTTAAGTTAAAAATTTATCGTTGTAATGACGATGGAATTTCTATTTGCATGTGCATTCGTGAAATTAGCTTTAGTAGATTATGTGATGAATATTGTTCGATTTTTCATCAATTTTGAAAATTTCAAACTTACTTATGATGCTATTATTCAATTGATATTACTTCATCTCTGAGCTTTATAGTAGTTGTGTTATTATTAATTAATAATAATAATATTATTATTATTAGTATTATTAAAAGGATCAGCTTTCGCCCAGCGCTGTACAATTATTACACAACTCTCTTTTGATTCCATCATCAGATTGGTCATTTTCATTTTATCATCTTCATTTCCTTCTTTGCACATAACATGAATAATACATATATTTGATACTTTTTATTTCTTGTATTTATCAGTTTAAATTATCATCAATATTTCAAAGCATGATGTTAATTGTATAATGATGCAGTGATAACATTTTTCCAACAAATTTCTTCTCTGAATAACTTAACACACGGCTAAAATTAAAATTTTTTTTTCAATTATTTTTGTTGACAAATAAAAAATGATTTTTATATAAATAGCATGAAGAGATTTATCGCTTGTATTTTGTTTTCATTTATAATTTTTCATTTATTACAGTATGAGTGAATTTTGTTTCATTGTTTATGTTGACGAAAGAATTTTGAATGAACAAGCTGTGATTGTTGAGAAATTGTAAAACATACTGTAGAGGAAAGATGACACCTTTTTAACACTCTAATGGGAAGGCCTGTTTTTTATTGCTGAATAGAATATGTTTTATTGTTAATTTTGTAGAGTTAATTGTTTGTTAATAGTTGGTAATTTGCAATTGCAAGCGACTTTTTCACTTCGACAATATCTTGTTGAAAATTTTATTCAATTTAATTATTTACTTATTTGCATTTTTCAGAGTTAAAAGGTAAAGCAAAAGAATAATATTCAGGCTATGTTTGACATTAGATTTGATCAACTATTTCTATTATAACTATTTATTTGAAAAATGAAAAAAAAATATAGATTCACTGAGAGAGAAGAAATAATTCAATTTCAATATCAACTTATATTTATAGTTAAAATTTTGAAATAGTTGCATTTTGAGATGAAGAAAAGAGATATGCGAATTAATCGTCTACATGCTTAGGAAAAGCTTCTTTGCGGCAGGCAGTCGAGCAGCCAGCCAAGTCAGTCAGGCAGCCGAATCATGTCTCTGCTGTTGTTGCTTGCTTGCTTTCTGATCACTCATTTTCTTTTTGTTTATTTCTCATGGAAAATTTTTTTGTCAGTTGTTATTCAAAAAAAAAACAATAATAAAGAATTTGATTGATAATTTTCAAAATTCATAAACATTTTGATATTTTTGAAATTTGCAGCTGCTGGCTAAGCTATATGAAATCGGCAACGGCATGATAATTTTAAGATAAGCAGCAAATCTTCGGTTATTCTCAAAGTGCACTTTCAAATTATCCACATGCAAGCATTGCCAAATGGCAACAGTTGAACTAATATTAAGTTTTGTTTCAATTACCAGTTTATTTCTTAATGCTGACATTTAAAGTAATATAATTGGAATTTTGAAACTTTACGGTAACAAATTAGAACTAATTTTACATTATATGATGATTTTCCATTTCTTCAGAGAAACCATTATTTGGGGGCGCGTAACGGGAAATTACGTACGTTGTTTAATCACTTGATTGACCTATTTTGCTTGACGTTTGCTATTTTAAAAAACAGCATTATGCAAAAAAAATATGAAATTTTAAATCGACATTGTAGTTTTTTTCTTTTTTTGTGCCTTTGATGCTCAGGTTGTATCGCTGAATCACCAGATGGAAATACTGTACAAATATTTCAAAACAAATGCACCAGAAATTCAAATCAAATAACAAGAGAGTGTTTTGTTTTCAATTTATATTTAACAATGATCTATGTTGTATATTATTCAAGACACAAGACTGTAATTGAAATTTTGAAAAGATCGCGTTTGAATGAACTATGGTTTAAATAACTTTGCACGGTCATACATTTATAAATTCTATTCATTAGAATTTGCTTCAATTATAGCACCAGCTAAGGCTTACGCTGAACTGAATCTGCGTGCATCTTTCAGTTAGATGCATTTCTCTGAACTATCGCATTCTGTGTGCGATAGAACCAAATATAATTGCTCTTCTTAAGGCTCAAAAAATGAATTAGAATTAACAGAATTATGCGAAAGATAATGTTCAAATCAATTTTTTTATCTTTGTCAATTTTGAGGGAATTGATTTTACACTGAAAATAACATGTTCAAAATAATTTTTCACACTGAACCAATTTTATTTTGAAATTCAATGAATGATTGTTTCATATTTCTTAAAATGTCATATTATTTGAAAAAAAAAACATTCATAAAATACAAATACATATATATTCATCTCATTCTAAAAGTTCAATCGAAAATATGTTTACCATTAATGTTGGAAATAGTTTTCAATGATGTCGCAAGTGGAAAAGATTGCAAATTGCAAATACACTAGAAAAAACTGTAAGCATTTTAAGCAAATATTCAATTTCAAACTATTCTACTTTCATCAATAATAGATCAAGATGAAAACCACATATTTCTAGCATATGTCCCATTGGCGATTTTTTCATTCCAAGAGCTTCGATCTTGTTTTCAATTTTGTTTCGAACATTCCGAAGACGACACGACGCGTGCAAAAATATTACTGAAATTTCAGAATTTAAATTTTTAGTTTTTTTTTAAAGATTATTTACATAATCTACAATTGCGAAAGTAAAAATTTGTTTTATCATTTCAAAAAATTATTTTAAAAAATGAAATAAAACAAATGCTCACATAGTACTGGCATCAGCAGAGAGAACACGGCAAACATGACAGCGTCAAACATTTGGAACAATATGTACATGGAACTGACTATTATAGCTAAACAGACCAGTGGATGATCTTTCTTGACTTTCACAACATCCGCTTGACTAGTGCTAGTGATATATACTGCACCAGCTGATAGAACTGTCGCTATCAAGCCGAGAAGCATATCACGCGGTCGTGTTAAACTATAATAATGTTGTTGTTGTTTTTCTCATACAGTGAAAGCACCCTTTTTTCATTCTTTCTGTTTTTTTCTTGAAACTTTTCGAATTAAATGGAAATTTCATTCCGATTTATTCAATCATTTATTGCTTTACTTACCCTATCAAGAAAAAAAATATAATTTCCAGTAAAAAATAATTCGATTGATAATACAGCAGATTATTTAGAACGCGATTCGACCAACGTTGGACGTCGTTGAAAATTGGTGCTTGAAATCTTGCCGATCCGAGTAGAAAGTCATCTAACGTACGCACTGGAGAAAATTCCAGTGGCCACGTTTGACTGTTTTCCATTTTTATCTTGTACAAAAACAATTCGGAAGACAATTACAGTAAACTGAAGTTCAGGTAGCATAAGCATTCTGTTTACATTGATTTATCTTCTGTCATGTCATTTAGCACTTAATATTTTTTTAGCAACATTAAGGTTTTGCTATAAAATTTATTTATTATTTTAAGCTTTAATGATCAATTTAAAAATGACGTCGGCAAAATTACACTTGAACTGGTTTCAATTTCGAAGATCAGGTGCACTCTAAATGTAATTAATTGCTAATGTTGATTAATTAATCAGCTGGATATTCTTATTATAATGCACAAGCAATAGAATCCTTGCCATGAACTGCGAAAAAATATTACGTAAAAAAATCATTCATTAATTTTCAAATACTTAATTGGATGATCGAATTGAAAGTAGAAATTCAAATGATCTTGTATTAGTTTTATTTATAATGGCAACTATATTTTAATCTGAAATTATTTCTTGCATTAATACCTGCAACCAGAAAATTACAGTAATCTAACGTTGGGCAACAATTTTCATTTTTTACACATATGCTGAGCTCTTTTTAATTTGTATTATTATCCTGTTCGGTTATTGGTAAGTATAATTTATTATAATTTCAAAGAAATTATTGCTGTTTATAGAAGGGAACAGTGAATAAAATCTTTTTTCTTTGCTGTAATCAAAATTGAGGTCACTGATGCGCGGATGATTCTCATTTATGCTGCATATAAGGGTGCTTGATTATTTCACATTATATTTTATTATTTTATTTGATTGAACACGTTTATTATCACTTCAGTTGTGTTGTTCAATCATTGTTTCGTGTCTTTTCTTCAGAATGTGAAACAGATCGCGCATTTAACTGTCATATTTTAATACATTTACTTTCTTATAATAAATTAAGATTAATATAATTAATTATTTTATTTTATAAATTATATTAAACTAGGGCACTTGATGTATGCTCTAATTATTATTGTTAATAGTTTTTTTTTGATGAAGAAAACATTGGTTTATTTTTATTTGTTAGTTGTAGCTTCATAGTTGAGTGGTTAGTTGTTTGTTTTTTTTTATTTGTTTTGATTTTTTGTGGTCAGAGCTTTTGCTAGAATAGATGATGATTATTGATGTTGAATATTTTAACTGAAAAAAATTTTAAACATGAACAAATATATTCAGGTACTACTTGTTGAAAACGTTATAGTTTGTTTAGAATTGTTTACAGTTTGTAATTTTGTGATTTTTAATGTGAATAATAAATTTTTCTGATATTTGATGATCATGGTATAATTTGTAAGAGCATAGTGAACGATCATTTCTTGTACCTTGTACCATTGATGGCAATTGAAATGGTGTTGAGGAGTGAAATTCACCAAGTATAGTGTAATGTTTACATTATTATTCTTATAATAAAGCATAAGTGTTTTGCAGCAAAATTGAATGTTGATTATTAATAATAATTTATTAGTTTTCTTTTTTTGGTTTTTGGAAATGGGCCGTTCAGAGCGTTCACATCGATCTCGTAGTCGTAGTCGTAGTCGTGATCGGGAACGTCGTCGTCGCAAACGTCGGCATGAGCATGGTCGACATCGGTCGAACAGCCGGTCGAGGTCTGGCTCCCTACGGCGCCGTCATCGGAGCAGAAGTCGAAGCAAATCGAGCAGTGTTGAGCAAAATTTGAATGAAAATGACGCCAGCACTGCTGTTGGTTCACAATCTGCAGTGAATTATTTCGAAATGCCTGGCAAAGAGGCAGAGAAGAAGCTCGACGAAGAGATGCGCAAACGTAAGGAACGAATTGAACGCTGGCGAGCTGAACGCAGGGCACAGTTGATCGCTTCTGGTCAAATTGACATTGTTTCCGAAACTAAAGCTAACAAGCCTTCAAAAGCATGGACCTTGGAAGACGATGCTGAAGATGATGAATCAGAATTGCTGCATACGGAATCAAATAATTCCGAAACCAATACTACCGAGGAATCTGTACTACAGCAAGATGAACCAGATCCACTTGACGTGTTCATGCAAGTATGCGCGTCTGAATATTCTTTGCATTTTTTTTCAACTGCTATAAATTTATCCAGTTTACATGTTTTTTTTGTGTGTATTATGTTTAAATATTTGAGGAAGTGCATCAGCAGATTCGACAAACTCGAGGTATAGATCCAACAGCTACTGCCGGAGCTGGTTCAAAAGGGCAATCAAAAGTAGTTTTGGTGACCAAAGTGAACAACAAATCGAAAGACTCGATTAATAAAAAAGGTGACATTGTCGAACAGAATGCTGACGCTTTGGAATATTCAGATGAAGAACAAGATGTGGACATTGAGCAAGCGATTAGCAGTTTAGCAGCTCAGGCTAAACAGTTGCCAATTACCAATCATGAAAAAGTTTATTACAGAGCGTTCAGGAAAAATTTCTACGTTGAAGTGGCAGACTTGGCTAGAATGAGTCAAGAGGAAGTGGACGCGTATCGAGAACTGTTGGAAGGCATACGTGTGAGAGGAAAAAATTGTCCCAAGCCAATAAAAAATTGGGCCCAGACTGGCAGCAGTCGTCGTGTGATGGACTTGTTGAAGAAGTACAACTACGAAAAGCCGACACCAATACAAGCCCAAGCTATACCAGCAATTTTGTGCGGTCGTGATGTAATTGGTATTGCCAAGACCGGTAGTGGTAAAACACTTGCATTTCTAATACCAATGTTCAGGCACGTGCTCGATCAACCACCGTTGGACGACATGGATGGACCTATTGGTAAGGATTATTGAATATTGGGCATTAGTTTTTTTTCTTTCATTGAAGATGTATTTAACTTTTATACAGCGTTAATTATGACTCCCACAAGAGAGCTTGCCATGCAAATAGCGAAAGAATGTAAAAAATTCAGCCGTCCTTTGAATTTATCTACAGTATGCGTTTACGGAGGCACTGGAATTTCTGAACAAATTGCCGAATTGAAACGTGGTGCTGAGATTATTGTTTGTACACCAGGACGAATGATTGACATGTTAGCGGCGAATAATGGTAAAGTGACCAATCTGCGCCGGGTTACATATCTCGTTCTTGATGAAGCAGATCGAATGTTTGACATGGGTTTTGAGCCTCAAGTATGTTTGTTGTTTTTTGCTTGTTTTGAATTAAATTTAAATGTATTTTAAATAGGTTTTAAAAATTATTGGCAATATTCGACCAGATCGACAGACAGTTATGTTCTCAGCCACTTTTCCGAGACAAATGGAAGCCTTGGCTAGAAAGGTGCTTGAAAAACCGATCGAAATAATCGTTGGCAATCGAAGTACCGTTTGTCAGGATGTGGAACAGCACGCGATTGTTGTTGATGAAGAGCATCGTTTTTTGAAATTGTTGGAACTGCTTGGTGTTTATTATGAATTGGGGAATATTTTGATATTTGTCGACAAACAAGAACACGCTGATGAACTTGTAGCTGATCTGATGCGAGCCGGCTATATTTGTGCGCCGTTGCACGGGGGCTTGGATCAATTTGATCGTGATTCGACGATTGTGGACTTCAAAAATGGCGTCATCACGCTTCTGGTTGCTACTTCAGTGGCTGCACGTGGATTGGATGTGAAAAATATGATTCTTGTCGTTAATTACGATTGTCCAAATCATTACGAAGATTACGTGCATCGTGTGGGACGATGTGGTCGTGCTGGTAATAAAGGATTTGCGTATACATTTATTCAACCCTATGGTCAAGAGGTCAGCGCTGGAAATATTGTTAGAGCTTTCGAATTGGCAGGTCAAGAAGTGCCTCCTGGTTTAAAGCTGATGTGGGAAACGTACAAGCAACAGATGGCACTGGAAGGAAAAGAGGTGAAACATGGCGGAGGTGGTTACGGTGGTCATGGTTTTCGTTTTGACGAAGCAGAAGCTGAAGCTGTGAAATCCAAACGTAGCATCGAGAAACTTGTGCTTGGCTTGCAGGTATACTGTGTGTGTGTGTGTGTGTGTGTGTGTTATTGATGGTTGTGTTGTGTAATTTTGTTCTTTTCAACGCTTCTTACAGGGATCGGATGATGATGAAGAAGACATTGATCAACAAATACAGAGTTTAATGAAATCGACACGTCGTGTTACTGAAGGCTCTGTACCGCTTGTTTCGAGTTCATCTGCAGCGGCAACGACCAATCAATCAGCGTTGGAAAAGGCAAAACAGCTGGCAAGACAGATCAATTTGGAAAAGAACATCGGCGTTGGTGCCAAAGACGTTACCCAACAGACCGCTGAGGCGGTGATGAAAGGCGCAACCACTGGTCCGGTGAATGTTTCAGCGAAAACCATTGCCCAACAGTTGGCGGGAAAATTGAACGAAAAGCTCAATTACATTCCAACTGAAATGCCACAACAAGAACAGCAGCAAACATTTTCACGTTACGAAGAAGAATTGGAAATTAACGATTTTCCCCAACAGGTGCGTTGGAAGATCACCAGTCGAGATAGTATATCACAAATTCAAGAGTACGCAGAAGTTGGTATATCTGTTAAAGGTTCTTACGTTCCTGCTGGAAAAGAGCCTAAAGAAGGCGAAAGACGTTTGTATTTGTGCATTGAAGCGGTCAGCGAGCTGGCGATAACTCGAGCCAGAAATGAAATTATTCGTGTGCTGAAGGAAGAGCTTCGAAAGTTAGCTTCGTTGACATCTGCACAAACTTATAACAAAGCCAAATACAAGGTTGTATGATAGAAAAAGGAGAATGTGAAAACAAAATTATATAGCAAGATTACAGGAAGCGAACACTGTATAAATAATTTTATTAACCTGTGATGATGCAGTTGCATATTGAATATATATATATATATATATATATATAGGTGGATATGTACGTTTAGAAATTGCTGTGTACTTGTTGTATTCAGCGGTGTTCCATTTGCTCTTCTTGATCACCAATGTCCTGTTCATCTTCATCAGAAGGTTCAGGTAAATAAGGGCTGACATCAATTTCAAAATATTCCATTGCTGTTGGAAGTAACATTAAAACTGCTCTTTCGATGAACGGACCTGAATTTATTAATTATTTGTGTTTCTCAAGCAAGTATTGATTATTTATTCACCTAAAGTTGGAGGGCGAAGAGGATAAACAGTTTCAATGACTGCTTTCATGTTTTTTTCCAAGGCATCGTCAGGCATGTCCAGCTGAAAAGAAAAAGTATCACGTATGAATTTAAAGTTTTTTCAGTATGTACAGTATGAATACCCTTCCGATGAGAACATTCGTCACTCCCCACTGTGGATTGATCGCATCTTGTATTACTTCGAATCCGATACCAGTCCTGAAATGGTTCACCAAAGCGGCAATATCATTCCCAATGGCACCTGTAAATCGGTTAATGTGTATAGTGAATGCTTTGTTTATATTTTGCTGATGATACCAAGTTTTCTGGAAGGAAATTTTCTCTTCATCACTCCCCTCAGTTGATTTATCTCGGACATCATGTCCAAATGGCAAACGCTGTAGTCAATATCGTCGATTCGAACAACACCTTTCAGAATCTGCCTCACACAGAGATAATCGACTAGCAGTGGTTCCAATTATAATTAATTGATACTTATAACTCCGGTTTGATACCTTTTTAACTATGTCTGGACCGCCAGTAATTTCCGCTCCAGCTTCATTGGCAATCACTTGAATATGTGGATCTTTAGCAAAAGCTAGAATTGTACGTTTTTGACCGTGCTGGAACGGGTGTGGCATGGCAATGAACTGTTTCGACTGTTCAACAAATTTTGTCTTACACGAAGCAAAACAAAAATTACTATATTAACAGGCGTTAATGTAAAATAAGAAAAACAACAACTACCTTTTTTTCCAATGTCATATTCAAATCAAGTCGTAAACGTAGCAGTGCTGACGGATTGCTGTACATGGATGGACTCTGCAATTCGCGATGCAATGCCAGTGCATCTTTTATAAAATATCGTTTTGGCATGTATGATTCTAATTTCCAAACAGAATCTAACGGTTCATCCAGCAAATCAGGCGGCAGTTCAACTCTCGCAGGATACTGAGCGGCAATTGATGAGCTAAATGAAATTGTCCTTGTTTTTAATATTTACAAAAAAAAAGGAAAGTAAATTCAATCAGCATATTTTTCTTATACTTTTACATTTACAAATGAGCATTATTTGTACAAGGTTATTAATTTTATAGCGTCATGATAAACAACAACAACAATATTATAATGTTGTAACTGGAAAGGTGAAAGGTGTTGTGAACGATTGGTAACTGGAAATTTCAATTGATTGAAAAGTTGGCAAGTCAGCACCTCAACTTGGCAGTTGTGATGGGCGAAGGAGCAGGTTCCTTTTTCACGACTTTGGGCTTAATGCCAAGTTTGGCTTCTTTCAATTTACGCAGCGCTTGCACTCCTTTTCTCTTAGCACCGCGCGTTATAATCATCATCGGTAAAGTTGCCACCGACAACATGTCTAAACTAAATAAATTTGTACAGGTTATTTTGATGACAATTCAGAGCATAAATGTGTTCAGCAAGCAAAAGCGCCCTGTTCAACAAACAAGACAATGGAAGCTACCTCAAAAATATACAGTAATACATAATAATAAAGAATTAATCATTTTTTTTAATATTACTTGAACTGAAATGCGCATTGATTAAACAAATTTATAAAAGCAAAAATAAACTAACATTTTTATTTTTAGATGTAAAATTTTACAGGAAAATATTTCTTTGATATTTCTTGCAGTAAGTAAAATTTTTTGTTTATTCATAGTTATTTAATTTTAAAAAAGTAACATTTTTTGTTAAACTGGAAACATCTTGTTTATATTTATGCACATTTCATGAACGGAAATGTTGATATTTAAAGAATCATTGACTTTTGTGTCCTATATTTCAGAAGAGTACTGTATATGCTTAGGTTAACTATTGAAAAATATAAATAACATTATTAGCTGAGATAGCATCTTGACATTTGAACAGACATTTTAAAATTTTAAAGTAATTTCACTAAATTTATTAAAATTTTTCTTGTTAATTTGTTAAAAAAATACGCATAAACAAAAATTGCGGACGCTTAAAGCATTGTTTCATACTGCACGTACTTGAATTTATGACTTAGATATGCGAAATGAAATTTAACTTATCATTAATTTACACTATAATTTATTTTGTTCAATGTTATGGTTTCTTATTAAACAAAAAAGTTCAATTATGAAATAGAATTTGAAAATTTCTTATAAATATAATATTCAATAAATTATCAAATTATTTTGTCAGTTATTTTGAAATAGAATAATGCAACGTAAAAATCTTATTGTACTGTATTTCAAATTTATCAGGTCAAATAATTCAAATGCTTTCTTTAAAAACTTTATTTTTTAATTAAATGTATGATAAGTCTTTTGCAAAGTTTTGAACAAGCATCGTTGTATATTAGAAAAAGACTATATCATTCATGATATAGACTTCTAAAATTTAAACCTGATTATCAATATTGTCTTATACGTCAGGCGCTGTTTTGACGTTTTGTGTGAGCTGTTGTGAAGCACGTGGTAATTAATCCGTTTACTCGATGTGCATAATATGAAAGTTTATTTTTTTTACTCAGATATAATGCGAAGATTATATGGCGCAGGAATAACTCGTGGATAGATTTATTTTTTCTTGAAAGGTAATTTGAAATTTTTACTATTGTTATCGGCTGTCATATGCATTGTAGATGGTGTGCAAAATGCTTATTGTTTCGAAATGGTATTGTTTTAGATAAAGTATGAATGAGGAAAATTCTGATAAAGTTACTGAAAACCCTGAAAAATTTGTTGAGAATTCTGACAAAATTAATGAAAACCCTGAGAGAATTGTTGAAGACCCTGACAAAATTGTTGTTCCCGTTGAGAACCCGGAAAAAATTGTTGGTAACCTTGATAAAAGTGTTGAGAATCCCCAGAATCCTGAGAAAATCACTGAAAATCCGCCCGCTGTATCCGACTCTGAAGTACGGTCATTGTTAGCTCGCGCTTCTGAGAATTTGCCTTTCTTAAGTGAAAATGAACAGTCTCCGAGTGGCAGTGGCATTGTTTCCACTCTGTCTCCGATCCGTAACATCATCTTAAAGAAGGGGCAGATTGTGCGTGCTTCTTCATCTAACAGTCCAACAATATTCATTCCTCCGAAATCGAACTCCCTCTCATTGTTAAATGTTCCTCAATCTGCGACTAAGTTCTCTACTTCTGCGGTGCAGTTACCTAAACTTTTGGGCAATAAAATTACCGTTCTGAAATCTCCTGGTAAAAGTCTGCTGTCCTCTGATCTGACTGCGCATTCTCTGAACGTGGTGAACGTTAAAGGTGCTATAACTTCTACTGAAATCTCCGCATCGCCTTCTATCACAAGACCACCGCTTCCTGATGAAGCGCCTGTTCAAATGCAGAGTCCTCATAAAGTTCGACTTAGCTTGTCCTCTGCCGGTTCGAGGATAATTCCTCATGTATCTCCTTCCTCCAAGAGTACGCGTCTGATGGTTCTCAAAGGCACCGGCAGTCCAGCAGCTGCCATCACTCCTACAACAGTGAATAAAAGTTCACCGGCGGCTAATTCTCCAGTAGTTGCCAAACTTTTGTTGAAATCCGATAAAGCAGATGAAATTGGCCAAAAGAGAAAATTGCCTTCAGAAGCAAGAATGATTCTGCCGCAGTCGGTACGTGGCGTTTGCATGGTTTCCGGCGGTCAGTCAGTCACAATTCCAGGTTTGCTTGTTTCTTTATTTCTCTTTTCTTTTTATTTGTCAATTCAAAGTAAATATTTAGTCGCTATCAATTCTCCATCTAGTACAAAGTCACCAGCCGCCTCCAGCGTCAGTCCAGCCGTAGTTAGTGAAGTGAATGTACACTTTGAATTGTTCCGAGTGTTGTATTATGCATGTTTTATTAATAATAGGATTTGTTGCTTCAGGGTTCTAGTGAAACCAAAGCTGCATTTACAGCTAGCGAGTCGACTCCTGAAACTCCTGTTCTGAAAAGGTATTTTCTGCTTTATTTATACTTTTATTACTATTAAATTTAAATTTTTGCCTAACTACTGTTTTCAATTCAGACGCCAGGTTATTAATAATCGGCGTCCGTGCAACTGCACCAAATCACAGTGCTTGAAACTGTAAGCGTTGACTTTTGTTTTGTTGAAGATTTCATCTATTTAAATTCATATCACATTTAGTTACTGTGATTGTTTTGCGAATGGTGAATTTTGCAGCAATTGTCATTGCACCAACTGCCTTAATAATTTGACGAATGAATTGGATAGGAGTCGAGCAATTAAATCATGTTTAGAGCGCAATCCGATGGCTTTTCAGCCAAAAATAGGTAATTATTCATTTCTTTCAATGAAAAATTCTCTTCTAAACGTTATTGCTCATCAGTGTTTGTTGCTCATGAACACGGAAAGTGCACATTACATATATGTTTATAGATTTAATCAAAAATTTTTTATATATTGTTTTATGTCAACTTCGGTTAACATTAACTGATTCTGTTCAAATAATAATTTTTATTTTTGTGCATAATTATATTAGTAACATTGTTGGGTGTGATTTTCATCGCTGAAAGTAGCAATGAGCTACGGTCATCAAGCAGCGCATTTTCATTAGACTGTTGTTTAATTATTATTTGAAAATTATGATAAAATGAACAGGCTTGATTGTCCATTTTATAGAATAATTTTGATAACACTCCCAGAGTCATTTTTTGCTTTGCTTGTGAGAGAAACGCATTGTTCAGATCGATTTCTAATGAAGGTCGTCTATCAGTACTAGATTGAATGCATGGATACTGTTGAGTTGATAGTCAAGGTTTATATGTTTTACTGTAGACCGAATTAAGCCATTGCGCATTATCGTTATTTATAATATTTTATAAATTTATGCGGTATTTTGTGTTCTGTAAATAATTTTATTTAAACCAAATGATCGGCATTTCTTGTTTGAATTACTTTGTTTAATTATTTGTTTTCATTCGAAATAATTTTTTTGTTCTTCCTAATTATTTATAAATTTTCAGGCAATAAAACAAGTGAAACTATGAAAGAAACATAAAAATAAATAATTTAAATTGTTTCTATTTGAAACGTTTACGTTGATGATTTGATGATAAACATCTTTATTCAACTGTAGTTTTTTATACTGCAGTACAACTTGTTTGTTTAATAATTGTTTGAGTCATATTTGTTTTATGTTTTTTTTCAATATTTATTATGATGAGCAAATGAGCATTATTGAAAATTTATTGAGCTTGTTGTTTTTATTTTTCAGGAAAAGGAAGAGCTGACACTGAACGGTTGCACAACAAAGGATGTAATTGTAAAAAGTCAAGCTGTTTGAAAAATTATTGTGAATGTTATGAAGTGCGTGGATGATGTTTTATCATAATCAATAACCAGATAAGAAGTGAACTTGTGATTGCGCTAGCGTTTCATTTTTCAGGCCAGGGTTTCATGCACTGTACGTTGTAAATGTGTTGGCTGTCGCAATACGGAAGCAGATCGTAATCATCGAAATCGTGGTCATTTACAATCTTTAGTATCCTCCAATACAACACCTTCTAGTAATTCTTGTTCTAATCAAATTTGTGAATATCCAAATGATTCACTTTCATCCGGATCTGAAGAAACCGATGAAAAAAGCGATAATAAAAGGTATGTTTATTTATGATAGAAATGTGAATAAGAAGTATTACAAATTATGCAATTAAGATTTCTTTCATTGTTTGAGCAGATTGCGCATCTTATCATTATTATTATTATTATTATTATTATTATTATTATTATTATTATTTATATCTTTACTCAGTATTATTTTTAATTGCTTTAGATTGCCTGGTTTTTTGTTGAGTGAAGAAGTAATTGAAGCGGTTACAAAATGTTTAATTGCCGATGCGGCAGAATTGAGCAGAAAAGTTCCAAGAGACAGCGAGTGCATTCAGATGACTTTAGTATCTGAGTTTGGGCGATGTTTGGATCGAATTATTGATGTTCTTCTTTCGTAAGCATTTAAACGTATCGCTTAATCAGAGTAAATGTTTACTCTGTTTTTTACCATATTTGTTTTTGTGTTCTCCGGTTTTCTTATTTAAAAAATTTTACTTGTTCATGTATTTGACGTTACTTTAGCACTTTTTATTCATTGCTGTTTGTGCAATTAATTATTATTATATTTATGCTATTTTTTGCATAGCTTGATTGTAAAATTTAAAGAACATTCATTTTATCTTCAGTCAATCAAAATTATTAATTTGACATTTTTACTTTTATATTATATGTTCTTTTGCATAGATTAAGTATAGACGGTGAGGAATATTTTATTTTTATTTAATGAAAATTATTAATTTTGCATTATTTTATTTTATTTTATTTTATTTTTCAAAGTTTTGATTCTTGAATGTTATTTATCAGTATTGTAATTTTTTAATGTCTTTGCTTATTTCATTGACTGAAGTAGCTTTTCGGCTGTATAAATATTTCATTATGTATTTTTGATCAAATTCAAAAACAGCAGTCTATTTATGAAGATTATAAATATTTTCTTCATGATGACAGTTTAGGAAGGAAAACGGTACTTTCTCCATATCCTTTTCTCATCGATACTTTGTAGATTGGTATTGTTCAGCTTTGTCTTGGAAGTTATTGTTATGAATGTGGCGTGCTTGTGAAGTAAAACGTACAATGCGATTTGCATATACATTTTTATTGTGGCTTTTTTGTATTCTTGATCAGAAAAGTGGAAAGGTAATATTATCTTATATTTTCTGTTTTATTGCAATGTGTGAATTTGTTTTTACTTACTCAGAAGCACAGTTGTATTTGTTTTAAATAATTTGGTTTTTAATTCAATAATTTCAAATTGTTTTGATCATGTATAAAAGGATTTAATCAAGTTATGTTGACGAAATTAAAATAATAGTCTTTAGTGGTTTTGACAAATAACCATAATGAGCTTCTCTTTAGTTGCAGCAATTTATAATCAACCTTCGAAATTTTCAAATAAAATAATTTTTTAAATAAAAAAATGGCAAGTACTTTACTTACTGAAAGCGTTCCATATGGAAGAAATAAATTTTTTGCCGCTTGCTATGATGCTGAATGAATCAAAACTTGCTGCTGTATCAAGGATCCAAGGATAGTATTGTTTTACTTTTACATATGCACAACTGTTATTTAATTTTTTTCTTTTAAAACTGACAATTCCGTGCTGCACCATTACTCCATTGATCTCGCAAAACAGTGGCCCTCCAGAATCTCCCTGAATTATTATTTAAATTATCAAAAAGTGTATCTTAAATTGCAAATTTACTAATGTGGTGAACTGAAGGAGTTTTACATTTTAAATGAAATGTGTAATTAACGATGAAACTATATAATGACTGATGATAATGTAATTAATGTGTATTAATTAATGAAACGAAAGATTTATCTTCCATGTATCATTTATTGATAGCATTTTGGAAAGCTACTAAACAAATAATAATTACGTGAATAGTAACACTGATGATATGTGGGAGGATGAATGTTTTACTTGGCCGATTCGATTTCTGATAAAATTTTAAAGTTAAAACATTAATTTCAATTGAAATATTTATTTATTTTTTATTATATCTTACCTCAGCGGGAATATTGTTTTCATCCAACATTCCACCGCAAATACAGAACCAAGATTCAAATTTTTTTATGCCACATCTTCTTGGGTGTATTAGAGGTGACGGGACCATTTTTAGACGAGGGGACATTTCATAATCTAATGATTGAAATTCTTTTTCTATGTTCTATTATTCATTTTATTAAACTTACCAACACTTCTACCCCAACCAGTGGTCCAACATCGTTTTCCAATAGGTAATTGGTCAGTTGATTTTGGGATGCATATTGGTAGGCCATACTGATTATGAGGTACTGGCATTGTTAATTTAAGTAATGCAATATCATGAAGCACTGAAGAATTTTCAAATTGATTATGAATTGCTAATTTATTCACATGGTAAAGAACTTGATTTGGTTCTTTTATTACAATATTGTGAGCTCCAACAATAATATATATTTTCTCTTTCTGAATTGTTTGCAAAGTGCTAAAATCAACGATTGATGCTGTGATTGTGCTTGTGATGTCAAGTGCAAATTGAAATGTAATAAATTTAATTTTTAGATTATAAATTAAATGCAAGAAATTCAACTGTATCCTTTAATTCTGACATTGAAAAGTTCCAAATGCATAATTTTATTGTTAGAAGTTGTAAAAGAAACACTTTTAATGTATCGAATATAAATACAACTTACTGTTGGTCAAAAACACAATGTGCGGCAGTGAGCACTAGCGAACTTTCGCTTTCATCTTTCAATGATATCAACGTTCCACTGCATAGATGATCATTATTCGCTCTCTCTGACACTACAAGTACATGCCATGGTATGGAGTTCGGGTTTACTTCCCACCCTCCTATAATTTTTGAATAACTCGGAAAGGTTTTTATCATTGGTATCATTGCTTTTCCACACTCCAACGTTACTATTCTTCTCTATAATATTGAAACTTTTATTTTATAATTATTTTTTTAGTCAATAATTGAAATTTCTGTTCTTCATATTAGAATTGTTTTTGAAATTAATTACTACTGTATTAACAAAATGAAAAATGCAATGACAAAAAAAATGAAAACTTTTGCCACAAAAACTTCAATATGCGTAGAGTTACGTTATATCAAGCAGAAATTTATTATGAATTCACTGCAAGAATTTGAAGAAAATGTTTCTTATGAATATGAAAGTTAATCAATCAAATAAAACATAAAAATGAACTGATTTTATAAATGCAGTGTTGTTGTAAAATTCAGAAAATTTTTATTTATAATATCTAAAAATGGAATAAAACGAGATTTTTCTGTTCACGGCATATTCAAACTTACCAAGACTGCAATAAAAAGCAGTGAAAGAGTGAAAGTGCCGCCACAAATTGACATTTAAAATTTTGAATGAATTGATTGAAGAAAATCCAAATTAAAATAATTTAAACTAATTTTAAGCAACATTTAACTAGTAAACGTCTGGTATTTATTTAACGCATTTTGCGTAAATATTAGTGTAGCAGACGCAGATCGACAACTAACAACTGCTGTGCTTCCCTAGATAACGAAGATGAGGAAGAACGACAAAGCTACCGTAGGCTGACCGGCACTTGAAGATCAGGAAGGTGTACGGTGGGACCGAGGATTATCATTAGCGACGTGTTGGTTGGATCGGTAGTCCTGGTGACAATGGTGGTGGTTGTCGTTAATCTGTATCTTAGATTGGTGAATAAATTTTATACCCACTGTTGTTGTTTTGTTGTCGCAATGGCATCGTTAAAGCGCGAGGCAGAAAGGAGGGGAAAAGCGGCGGCCAATACCGGACCGTCGACAAGTAACGAGGGACGTGTGAACAGTGGGGCGGAAGAAACGAACGAGCCTGCTGGTGGCAGCGGCTCGTTACAGTAGAAAAGATTTACATAACTGCCAGGAAAGACAAATATTTAAAAATGCTTTTCAGCTTGTTGTACGTGTAGAAATTTTATTTCAAAAGCACCATTAAATTTAATGTAACATTTTGATAAAAAATTAAAGTACAGTTTGAAAAGATTATCTTTAAAAAAATTTTAATTTCAAATAAAACAAAACATTAATCATTTTAAATATTTATGGAATTTAAAAAGCTTTTGTACTGTTGTACTTGAATAAACGTAAAATTCAACAAAAGTAAGAAAGTTACAGAATGACGAAGAAGTGAAATGTTCACTGCTGTATTAATTTTGTTCATACGCACTTTTGAATATCAATGCAGTTCAGTAAACAATTGATTCAAGTTTTATTGCAGCCAACAAGAAATAAACATTTAAGAGTTCAACAAAGCAATTATTGACAAAATGAACACAATCAAACGACTAACAGGAAAGCTAACCGAAAAGTAAGTGAATATTATTTATCCTTATCAAAATTAATCAAAATGTTGCACACAGTGTGTAAAGTGTTAATTTCTAGAGAAGCTTGACATAGCCATATTGCTGTTTTGTTTTTTCTCTTTACAAAATTTTTACACCAATATAAGCATCTTTTCTTGTGTTACATTTATTCTTAGCTTTCGCCCACGCAGTACTTGTTATAACTTTAGGTGGGATTCTGTTGATCAGCATCCCAACAATGTATATTTAATTTAAATTTGTTTTTCAAATTATGACCATCTAATTTTTTCAAACTACGTTTCACTAAGACAGCACTTAATGATGTACAAGTATTTCTTTGTGCTTTAACTTCACGCATTGATTTACTCTCGCAGTATTTCAAATTTGGTTCTGTAGAATTAGTGTTAATATTCAAGCAGTTGGCGTCACCCTGCAACAGTTAATAGAATAAAAATTGCAATCAGCAATAATTACTGTCTCCAATTATCAGTACCAAACAGCAAATTAAATTGGCATACAAGTTCAGTTTTGGTCATTTCATCATCTACAGTCGAAATAATTTAAGTAAGCTTGATTTCTGCATAATGAAGAAACCTAATTTTTACTGTAGAACTGTAAACCAAACATAAAGCCATTTTCTTTTTCGGTAGCTTGAAAATTTTGACAAAGCATAGATGGGAAAGCAAAAACCAAAAGTATGGAAAAGAGAAAAATTATTTTAAAATAAAAAAAGTTAAAATATATTGTCATTAAATAGAATTATGCAAATGCTACATATAATTACACAGTAAATTATACAATAAATTTGTACACTCATAATTGGTAACTACAGTACATCGATTACCAAATCACCGATAAGAAGGTTGAAAAGTAATAGACCAATCAGAGAACAGTGAAGGTTGCATGCACAATGAAAATTTCATTTCAGTGATCTGCTGTGCAGCGTAACAAAATTGCATGTGCGAAAGAAAATCAATCAAGGTAAAAATTTAATACTAAACATGTTTTCCCGATGTTTTCTCATGAATGCATGCATATTGAAGTATTTAAGCCTGTTTTAATTTAAATATGCACAAAATTGAAAACAGTTGAGACCAAATTCTCAGTTTTACACATGATTCAACGTTGATTCCTTGCAAACAATTAACATTTCAATTTGTTATTAAGCACAAGCGTCTAGATATAACTGTAGATAGAATATTTGATTGGAAAAATGACTGAAGACCACCAACAGTGAGCACCAAACATTTTATTTGCTCTTTATTCATAATTATTTTTTGGAATAATTTCTGAAAAATAATTTTTCAATCAACATCGAAACAGCCTGAACATCAACAATGAGAAGATGACGCATTTAGCAGTAAGTACCGAATTTTTTTCACATGTCACTTTATTTTATGTCATAATCACTTAATAAAGAAATTGAAAAGTGTAATTGAAAGTGAGAATGGAATAGAGTGAGATTTGTTGAAATTTTATTTGTAAGTTAATTAATTAGCATTTTTAATGGCTATTCACTAATTAGAATTATGTATTATCATAGGTGAGTGACAAATTTTGAATTCAATAATTTTTGAAATTTTCATTTCAATCAGTGTTTTGTCGAAAAGATAGGTGATTTAAGAAACGTAAAATTTCTGCACAATGAGGTTTGATTAAATAACACCATCTCCTTATTGTAGATCAGATATTAAAATACGGTCTTCTAAAAGTCAACTTTACATGACAACTTTGTTAACGTTCACATGTTAACAGTTAATGGTTAACATGAACGTTCAATCAACTATAAATAAGCTTCTGCTTGCAAACCGTTTACTTAAAATTAGCTTTATTTGAACAACTTGGTTTTTCTATTTAACAAAATTTTCAGACATTCAAAGGCGAGCTTTGACTAAGTCAATTTTTTGTTATGGCGTTTTCTGTCTGATAGTTTATATTTTGACTGAATTTTAAGCGTCAAGGTCATTGCTGAATTTTCAAATAGTTCTTCTTATTGGTAACAGTATTTATTCCCCTGTTCATATTATATCGTGGCATAGGTTAGAATTTATCTTCAGCAAAGAAGTTCCTTCTAACGCACTGAAACCGGTTTTGAACGCTGCACTATGCAAATAATGATCTCCATAAAAGGTGCCTTATCGTCAGTAACGGTGCACTTGTTTGTTTGACTTACGTGGCGAGTGGTAGCGTTGCGAAACGTTCTCTCAGTTCACTATAGCGTGCATTATTAGCTCCTGAAGTCAGTTTTATAATTACTCAAAACTATTCCACATTTCTACATGTATCACTATTATTGAAAACAGTGCATACTTATATGGTAAATAATTTTTTCAATTAAAAAGCAGTTAATTATTATATTTATTGTAAGTTTAGTTTGTGATGAAGTGAGAACAGTTTTGATTTAATATAATTTTTACAGGTAAAGTTAATGAAGCAAAAATAGGTGAAGACAGGGACGACACGAAGCCAATCTCAGAGTGCACTTTAGACGAACAAGAGATGAGAAGAGGTAAATGCGATTTTCTTTTTTGTGCTGATTCTGTGAGATTGAGATAATGATGCTTTGAAAGGGTGAAGTTACTTCTGAGTTTAACTAAGTTACCTAAGTTTGCAGCATATAATATGTAAGTGAGATATTCTTTGCTGTAAAATTGTAATATTTGTTTTTTACATGTTGAGATTAGGTAAGAATTCATCTTTAATGAATTTAAACCACTTATAATACTGCGAGCATTATTTTTTCATTAGCTAAAGAAGCTTTCATTTGCAAATTATTCACTTGAAAGCGTCTTTCTGTATAAGAAATCAAATTTCATTTATGTAGGCCATTTTTGAAATTTGAAATTTCAAATTCAGACAACGCTAAGGCATGTTTTGACTAAGTCCATTTTTTGTTATGGCGTTTTTTGTCCGATAGTTTGTATTTTGACTGAATCTTTTATTGATCACCTTTGTCGTCAAGGTCATTTCTTTTTCTTAAATAGTACTCGTTAGATGAATTCAACAGTGCATTTCTTCTGTTCATATTATATTGCGGCGTAGGTTAGAATTTATCTTCAGCGAAGAAGTCCTAACGCACTGAAACTGGTTTTGAGCGCTGCACTATGCAAATAACGATTTCCATAAAAGGTGCCTTATCATCACTAAGGGTGCACTTGTTTGTTTGACTTAGTGGCGAGCGGTAGCGTTGCGAAACGTTCTGTGAGTCCATTATAGCGTTGAGTTGCTGGTAAACTCCTTTTCTGAATTACTGAGAAGCATTCCACTTTTCTCCTTATGTTACTTTTTCTCAAAACTTTGTACAATCGTTTTGTAATTAATAAACTTTTAATTATAAAGTAGTTGATTAATATTTTTGAAAATTTTCCTTTCAATTTGTTGTAATTTTTATTATGTTATAAAGTGAGAGCAGTTTTGATTTAATATCCATTTTTACAGGTACAAAGAATGGAGCAAGGAAAAAGTGAAAANGGACGACACGAAGCCAATCTCAGAGTGCACTTTAGACGAACAAGAGATGAGAAGAGGTAAATGCGATTTTCTTTTTTGTGCTGATTCTGTGAGATTGAGATAATGATGCTTTTAAAGGGTGAAGTTACTTCTGAGTTTAACTAAGTTACCTAAGTTTGCAGCATATAATATGTAAGTGAGATATTCTTTGCTGTAAAATTGTAATATTTGTTTTTTACATGTTGAGATTAGGTAAGAATTCATCTTTAATGAATTTAAACCACTTATAATACTGCGAGCATTATTTTTTCATTAGCTAAAGAAGCTTTCATTTGCAAATTATTCACTTGAAAGCGTCTTTCTGTATAAGAAATCAAATTTCATTTATGTAGGCCATTTTTGAAATTTGAAATTTCAAATTCAGACAACGCTAAGGCGTGTTTTGACTAAGTCCATTTTTTGTTATGGCGTTTTTTGTCAGATAGTTTATATTTTGACTGAATCTTTTATTGATCACCTTTGTCGTCAAGGTCATTTCTTTTTCTTAAATAGTACTCGTTAGATGAATTCAACAGTGCATTTCTTCTGTTCATATTATATTGCGGCGTAGGTTAGAATTTATCTTCAGCGAAGAAGTCCTAACGCACTGAAACTGGTTTTGAGCGCTGCACTATGCAAATAACGATTTCCATAAAAGGTGCCTTATCATCACTAAGGGTGCACTTGTTTGTTTGACTTAGTGGCGAGCGGTAGCGTTGCGAAACGTTCTGTGAGTCCATTATAGCGTTGAGTTGCTGGTAAACTCCTTTTCTGAATTACTGAGAAGCATTCCACTTTTCTCCTTATGTTACTTTTTCTCAAAACTTTGTACAATCGTTTTGTAATTAATAAACTTTTAATTATAAAGTAGTTGATTAATATTTTTGAAAATTTTCCTTTCAATTTGTTGTAATTTTTATTATGTTATAAAGTGAGAGCAGTTTTGATTTAATATCCATTTTTACAGGTACAAAGAATGGAGCAAGGAAAAAGTGAAAA